>JAEVFJ010000033.1:0-294674 GCA_021029105.1 Cristinia sonorae | reverse complement strand
GGTGATAACACGACAGGGGACGCCGCCACGTCCGCCACGTCCGCTACCTTGGGCATCGCTGATCATATTGTAGGGGGCACCGACCCTAAGCACCCAGGTGACCATGGGGAGGTCAAGGCCTGCTTCCGCGGCTGATGTGGCAACGAGCACTCTCTGCTTCCCAGCACGAATGGCTTCCAGAGCTTCCAGACCAGTGCGAGAATGCAAAGACATCACCTGCAATTTCTCCGCGAGACGGTCTGCGGTGTCAATGGTGTCACAGAGGGCGACGACCAGCTTCTTTGAACCCTCGCTGCTCTTGAGCGCCCACGAGATGTAGGCGCATACCCCTCGTAAGAGGACCTTTCGAGACGGTGCCGTTTTGACACCAAAGCGCAACTCCTTCCGGTTAGAGGGCATGCGTAAGACGTGCCATTTGATGTGTGTGATGTCTGTGAGGGGCTGGACGAGATGAGGAGGGAGCGTGGCGGAGAGACCAATGATCTGGGTACCGTGCAGGCAGAGCCGTAATGCCTGTGAGAACGCCGGACGATAGGATTTCTCGGTGATGACCATGTGAATCTCGTCAAAGACGATACGATACAGTCTGCCGCTGACCTTCAATTCCTGCAGATATCTAAGATACACGAGTCAATCAGTGTAAGTCGACATAGCGGCAAATGCACTTACGCATGGAACTGCGGGTGCTCTACGGATTCGATGGCGACGGTGACGATTTGAGCGTTCCTGTTGAACTTGTTGCTGCGCGAGAACTTGGCCACCTGGAGACCGTATTGTCGTGCGCGGGCGTGCACGTCTGCATGAAGGGCGTTGAGGGGAAGTATCATAACGAGCACTCGAGTGCTACCGTCGGTATCGGCGAGCATCAAGAGAGTATCCGTTTTACCGGAGCCTGTGGGTAGAACAGCAAGGATGTTCCGCTTGCCCGCAATGACGTGCTCAATGAGGGCGCCCTGCATGGGACAGGAGAACGAGGCGTCCGGCTTGTGCAGGAACTTTCGAAGCATGGCGAGCCGAGACGGATGAGGCACAATATCCGACACAGGTGTAAGTCCAGTTTCATCATGTGGGGGTGCTGGTGGCCAGTACTCCAAAGCCGCGTCCGCCATAGTCTCCACCACCACGGTTTTAAGATCGTTTCGAATGGAGGTCCCTAAAGTCGAGATCTCGTCCTTGATCGAGCCAATCATCAACGAGGGGTCCGTGAATCCTGTGGTAGATAGTCAGCGTGAGAGACGGGGAGGCCAGGTGTTCATGCATACCTGAGCCTGACACAAAGGGGACTTGCGCGTCGGGAATGATTGGATCATTCTCAGCACCGATACCGATGAGCGTGTGCCACGTCTGGGCGACATGGGCAAATGCTAGGTTGGTAGAGGTGGCGGCGCCAGGAGCGACTCCGGTGTTACCGCCGTAGAACTTGTTGGCGGTGGGTGTAGAGTGCATATTGGCCTGGTCAAAGTATTCGTTCTCCTGCGTTGCCCGAGCGATGGAGTCAGCGTGATTTCGGAATACGGCGGTGGTGTAGGAGCGCCAGAGGGTCGGCCTGATGGCGATCTTGATGTGCTTCAGGGTTATGCGCGCCATGGTGTCGCTGAAGTCCTGCGCGTCCATGTGTCCTGAGAGTCCGGGCCAAAGATAGTGACGGTAGCATTGCAGAACTTCACGGTCTGCCTCTTCGGACCCTTGAAAGAGAAGCGAGGCAAGGTACTCGCCGAAGGAGTGGAAAGAGGTAAGATACTGGGCGAGAAGATTCTGCCACGGGCGCGGAGCGATGTGAGGGACGAACTTGTCGTTCCTGTGTAAATGAGAGGTCTTGTCTTGAATGGAGTTGAGGGATAAGTTATTGCAGACAACGCCGACGTTGCGTCCTGCACCGGGCATATCCCGCAAGATGTATCTTGCGATCTCCGATGCGCGTGCTGAAGGGCCGGCGCTGAGAGTAAGTCCGACGGCAAGCAGAACCTGACACTCCTCAAGAGAACGCAACCACGCGAGACACTCTTCAGGATCCCACCGCAAGGTTTGGCCATCCGTGAAGGTGAATCGCTTGCGCAATTCCGGCTGAGATAGAAGCCATTTACCGTACAAGGGCTTGTGTCGGGAGAGGTCGTTGCGAGGATCACTGACGAAGGAGTACCCAATCACGGTGGAGCATTCGTCCTCGACAAGATTCAACGATGACGTGAGCGGGCAGAGATCGGCTGGGATTTCCAACCCGAAGAACAGTTTCTCCTTGACGAGCGCAAGGTATTCTTCACGCAGCCCTTCGATGGCTTCGCGGACGGCGGGAAAAGAGATGTGGTGGCCGTGATAGGAGAGTGTGTCTTTGGAGACCCAACGAAACTGCGAGGGGCTCTGTTGGGCGTTGCGGATGGTGACAAGGGCCTTGTTCGCGGTGACGAAGAACCCCATGACGGTCTCGTGACGGTCCCTGTAGTATCTCTGTAGTCCTTCGACAATGCGATGAACGGATTCATCAGGGCGCTCAGCATTGGCATGGACAGCATGTAGGAGTACGGAGGTGCGGAGACAGTAGGACAATGCGGCAATGATCTGCGTAATGGGGGAAGGTTTTTCGGTGGCTCCAGCGTTGGTGATGCAGTGAATGACCAGGAAGACGATAACGGGGGAGAAGAAGGTCGAGGTTCGTGTCTCTGGGTAGTCCTGCTTGTCATGACAAAACAAGAGAAAGAGGCAGCGTTGCAAGGGCAACGTCAAGTCACCTCCGACCTTGAGGGTGTCGAGGAGTTCCGACAGCGCCTGGGTCTGAGCAGGTGCAAGGGGGGGATAGGACAAGGTGCTGGACCAGACACCGGCGACGTAGTAGCGAAGGCAGTTGAAGAGAAGCCGATAGAGTACATGCGAGTACCTCGTGATCGCCTTGGATGTCAGTGTCCGGAAGTAATGATGGGAGTTGGGGTCGTCGCTGTGGAATAGAGGTGAGTAAACAGTAAGGAGATGGAGCAATGAGT
Source organism: Cristinia sonorae (assembly GCA_021029105.1). NCBI lineage: Eukaryota > Fungi > Basidiomycota > Agaricomycetes > Agaricales > Stephanosporaceae > Cristinia > Cristinia sonorae. The sequence continues at coordinate 291,699 of JAEVFJ010000033.1, read as the reverse complement.
ACATACGTCGTCGAACCCATGATGTTCATGAGACCAAAGTTCACATGCTCACGGATGTGCTTCTGTACCGATTTGAGGTACTGCAAGCACGCCTCACGGAGCTTGTCACCAAGCAAATCCATAGCGGGGTTAGAGAGAGAAGAGGTGTCGCTGAGATGGGCCCGACGCGCTTCTACCAGTTTCTCAGGCGTGTGTCCGTCAACAACGCTAAGCCAGCCTTCCGTGTGATAGAACGAGCTAAGACCCATGTCGTCTGCAGGAAGAGCAAGGGGGTGGGCGTTGTAGTCATGCTCGCGTGTGATGGACTTGGTGAATTCGTCCATGTAGTCCACCTCGATGGCGTCGGGTGCGGGTACTTTGTCCAAAGTGACAGCAATTCCATGACGGCCTACTTTCTGCGCGTACGAGAGGAAGGAACCAGTGGCGTGCTGGGTGGAACGGAGGTGGCCCTTCAGGGAGGCGTCGTTGCGGTAGCCCTTGTGGCACTCGAGACAGAAGTGCATAGGGCAAGGGTCGAGCAGAAGGCCATACACAGGCTGGATGGCGGGGGACGGGAATGTGATTCTATCGCCAAGTTGGTACGCGTCGATGAGACGTTGCAGGAAACCGTCGGGGAGGTTGAAACCCTTCATGTGCTTGGCGATATGGTCTGAGGTGGAAGTTGGAGGGAGTATAACGGAGCTGCATTTGCGGCATACAACTGCGGAAATAGTGGTATCGACCGTGAGATTGAACCCGAGCAAGTCGACACCGTCAAATTGAGTGACAGTGTGTTCGTGAGCGACGAGGTGATAATCGGAAACTTCAATTTCGGGCAACGAGGGGGTAGCAGCGGCAGGTGTGATGGGGGGCGGGATGGGGGGCGGGATGCACACTTCCACGTGTTGCTGAGAACAAGGTGTGTTGAGCACTATGGAACGGATGTAGAGAGAAGGTGGCTTACAGGTAACTTATCCGGGTTAGCATGGGAGAATGTCGCACAGAGAGGGCAATAGAATAGTCCGTCCTTGTCGCGGGTGAGGTTAACTGTGCGACCGAGGCGTTTTGAGTGGAAAGACGTGGTCGCCTGATGGACGACGCGACGGTGGTACTTCAGTCCAGAGGGCTCTGAAGCTTTTGCAACGCAAACGGCACAGGAATCTGGCTCGGATGGCTGAACGCTGGGTATGTCTGAGTTGGACATGAGGGGAAACGCTGTCTCTACGGGGGAGTTTTCGGACGCAACGACGTGTGTACACGACGACACGAGTTTCACAGCAGAATTCTTCGTGGTGTGGGACGCAACGACGTATGTATACGACGACGCAGATTTTATGGCAAAATGTTCGTGGTGAAGATTGATATGGTTGGAAATGGACCTGATAATATGCGTTACTCTGAGGAATGACGTAGGCGATAAGACAGGTACTTACAGAGATCTCTCTAGTGGAGGAGATTTCGAACACGAGGACGTGTTTCACGGCAAAGATATTCGTTTGAAGATTTGTGGGATTGGAAATAGACCTGATAGGATGTGTTATTCTAAGACTTGGCGTAGGGGAGGGGATGCGATAGGTACTCACAGAAACCATAGCAAGAAACAGAAATACGTTCAACGGAGCGGACAAAGGGGAAACTAGGCCGACTCTGGAGAGGTCCGACGGTGGGTGAGTACGGTATGCGTAGATGATGTTGGGGATGGTGCGAGTGCGTGAACGCTGCTAACCTCAGAGGTACCAGGTCCGGGCTTTCCAGCACAAGGACAGATGGGTGATGGAACCGCGCGGGCGACGGGATGAATGACCGGATAATCATAACCCCATGCGCACCAGCGCACCGGAGGTGATGTGTACAACACCTACAGTAAGGGGCGTCGGTGTCCAACATGCTCGCAGTGTGTACACCGCCGATGCTGGAGTGGCTACATGCGCACCAGCTCACCGCAAGTGATGTGTACATCACATACAATGAGGGGTTCGATGTCCAACTTGCTCGCAGTGTTTACACCGCCAGTGCTGGAGTGGCTACATGCGCCGAATGTGAAGAGGTCCGAGGGCGGGGGGACGGCATGATGTCGGGGATGATGCGATTTGAAAGATCACTACAGGAACCAGGTCGGAGGTTTCGAGCAGAAGGACAAATGGGTGAGTGGACCGCGCGGGCGACGGGATGGATCACTGGATAATCCCTAAGGCGTCCCGCTCACCGCCGGTAATGTGTACATCACCTACAGTGAGGGGGTCGCTTTTCAACTGCTCGCGGTGTGTACACCGCCAGTATTGAGCTGCATGAGTGGTCTGAGAGAGAGGGGGGGAAATGATGGCGACAAGAATTGAACATCAGGCGTAACGCAGCGTCACGCAAGAACTCGGACTTCAGCGCTACACCTGTGATCTCAAGATCAAATCGGGGATCTGGCGCGGCGTAACGCGCATAACGCGGCGTCTCGTATCTCGAAGTTCAGACATGTTTGCGGGCACTCGATGGAATAATCATTCGATGCGCTATTCACAAGACTATTTACGCGATTATATATGTACAGGAATACGTGCGAGACCCAAGATGTGAGCGAAATATAAAACCTTACATTACAGTTGGGGATTATGGGTGACTAGATATTCTAAGATGTGAGTGAGTAGAAAAAGTCCGGACAACTAAGCAGTAAGAAAGTACAAGTTAATAAAGATAAACAAACAGGTGTACAGAGAGCGGCCGAAAGCAAAAAGAAACAATTAGGGGACGAGTTGCTTCAAGAGGTCGTCCCCGAACGCCCTCTGAGCGGCGAGCACCTTGGTGAGCTTCGACCGCGAGAACCTCACACAATTGCCCCATTGCCTCGAGGTGTGAAGCGTAGCAAGCCCGTGGCGGATCTCCCAAAGCCGTTTGCCAAACCAACCCTCGCAATCGGGTGTCCAGTAGTAGGTGTGAAGACCGGACTTGAGCCACTTGTCGGGTAAAGGCCACCAGTAGACCTTCGACTCTGAGAAACGGTTTAGAGTCAACGCGGAAAATGGTAGCGAGCAGACTTACTTGTAGCGGGCACGTTGTATAAGCCACAGATGAAGGAGATCTCGTCGTTGCTCAGAACCTCCGTGAACATGACCTCCTCGCCCTCCCACCTCAGCAATGCTCTTCCATACAGCTCCTCCGTGTCCGGCACAATGTGGTCAAGCAGTTGTCCATCCGTCTCCATGATCATACACGCAATTCTCGAGACAAGTCCACCGTGTTGGAGGGCTGCGCGAAGGCGAGAGGGTCGCTGGAAGAAGTCTCGGAGCCTGGCTGTATAGCTTTCAAACTCTGCGTTCCCCGATTGCGTGACGGATGCGAGATCCTTGGGAGCCGGTGCGGACGCCGCCACGAAAAGCGGAAGAGGCTGATAGGCGACACGACAGACTTGGAAAGGCATGCCTTGGCCTATGAGGCCTGTGACGATGTCGGACAGGCTCTGATCACGATACCGCCGAAGGACGTGGAGAGCAACTTCGGGCTCGTTGAGAACTAAGGTGAGGTCGTCCTCGCGTGTGACAAAGCAATGCCCCGAGTCGACGTATGTGCGCCGTGAAAATCTCTGCATGGCCATAACCCCTCCAGCAAGTTGACGGTCGTGATGCTCCACCTGACGAGTGTGAGACAGCTGGGAAGCAGCTTCCACTAGCCCCAGAGCGAGCTCGGGTGGCAGATCGGTGTCGTAAACGTTCAAATGTGACCAACCCAGAACCGCGGCGACATCTTCCACAGGATTCGGTGATAGCTCTAATGGATTGGCGATGTCGACGCCGTAGTGGTACCGCAGAGCTTGCTCGAAGGTGTTTGGATTCTGCCACTGCGCCGCGTGGAATGAGCGGAGTGCAACTGGATTTGGTGCAGACCCAGCAATAGAGGTCGATGCATCGTTTGTAACGGCAGCTGCAGGTGTGGGTTCAGCTGGAGCGGCGACAGCTGCCGCGAGTGGTGGTGGCATCTCAGCAACCGTTGTTACTGATTGAACGAGAGGCGACGAGGTGGCAGGGGAAGGACCGTCAGGTACAATCGGAGGAGTGTTGGGACGAGGAGGAGAGACCGACATTGCTGGTTGGGGAACACTCTGGTCAGCTTGGAAGGAGTCATGGCGAAGGGCTGGAGGACTCGATGCGACAGGAGGCTGGACGTGTACGGCTGCTGGCGACGCAGACCGTCTGTGATGGGAAGAGCCCCGTTGCGGAATCATGCGAGATGGAGGGGAGAGTCGTCTGGGACTTGGAGATCGCCTGCGATACGAAGACCCACTTGCGAGAGGCGTTCGCGCCCGAGGGTACGCATTACTGCGGTGGGAACACGGAGAACGTGAGCGGCGGAGAGGCCTGCTTGTATCTGGGAGCAGAGCCTGCGGAGGATACGCGCGTGGAGGGGAAGGAGAGCGTCCGCGATATCGCATGGGGGATGGAGAACGACCACGACGACGCATGGGGGGCGGAGTGCGTCCGCGATAACGCATGGGGGACGGAGAGCGTCCGCGGTAACGCATGGGGGACGGAGAACGACCACGACGACGCATGGGGGACGGAGAGCGTCCGCGGTAACGCATGGGGGACGGAGAGCGTCCGCGGTAACGCATGGGGGACGGAGAGCGTCCGCGGTAACGCACGGGGGAGGGAGAACGGCCGCGATAACGCATGGGGGAGGGAGAACGTGCTCTAAACGAGGGACGAGGAGAAGGAGAGCGTCGGCGAGGAGGAATGGGAGAGGGACGCCTTTGGTTGTGCGGTCCATCCAAACGCGACGTAGGAGAACGTCCCGGGAGACGTCCATGTTCTTCGAATCTTTGTGGTGGTGGGGGGCTGGCGTGCGGTCGATCCACATCCATTGGTACGGAGTCTGGAAGCTCGGCCACATCCATCCCGACTACGACCATGTCGAGCGGTTTCCACCCCGCAAACTCCTCTGGTTCGGATTCTGAACCACCTCCCTCGTTCATACTCTGGTCGTTCATGTCCTGGTCTGCGCGGAGGGGAGGACAGATATCCCACTCGTTGTGCAGCATATCAAACCGACGCTGTCCCTGGCGGTGGGGCCAAACCAGATCCAAGTCACTCTTGGGGACGGGTTCTCTGAACCAGTGATCTCCGTACTTTGTCCACAGGAAGACCTTGATCGGGCTCTTCTTGCCAGGCTGGGGAGAGCCCGGAGGCTTCGTCTTCAACAGAAGGGGGGTTCCTTTGGTTCGGGACTGCTCCCGCGCCTTTGCAAGTTCATCGTCCCGTCGTCTGAAGAACTGCTCGTAAGTCTCGCCTCTCATCTGAAGACCGTCAGGCGGGGGAAGTGGAGGATAACCGGAGTCATCAAGGTATTCGCAGGGAACATGCGGTGAGGGTGTGACAACTTCGTCGGGGACCCCGAAAAACTCTCCCTGCGTCAGGCCAATGTCCGTGCGGAAATGAATGCTTGCGGAGTTCTTCATGACATGGTAACGCGTGCCGTAGACAACCCATAAAGGTACTGGGGAGGGGTGAATGTGCCTCAGAATTGCGGCGACCCATTCTCGGCGAGGAGTTGTTTCGTAGGGATAGATGAAGCCCCCTCTGCGTTGCTCGGGACCTGTGAGCCGAATGGCCGAGGACGTGCTAACCCAATCAACCCAATCCTGTCTCTGCGTTGCGTTAAACACGCGTGCCTTCCATTCTGGTTTGTTCTTGATCTCGAGACTGGTGACGACCATCGACAGGTATGCCATCAATCCAATCGTGGCCTGGCGAGTGTCCCATGCAGCCTGGCGAGCGGCCAAGTCGGTAGCGTGTGGTTTGAGATATGGGAAGGAAGTGGGGTCTAAGCGATACGGCTTGAGACCGGTGCGTACTCTCCAATAGTGATCAAGAACGGCGATGATGTCGAGGATCATCTTGATGTAGCTCTGCCACTGGTCCTTGAGGTCGTTATGGAGGCGATATATTGTCTTCCCATTCCGCGATTTGGTCGGGACAATCGGCAAATCCTGAGGTGCAACGCGGAAGCACTCGCCGTAAGGGTTGATGTCCGGTGTAAAGGGGTTGGGGTGGCAGAGGGCGAAGTAGAAGAAGTCGTCGTGGAGGTAGCAGCGTTCGTAAAGGATGCACTTGTCGGGGAAGCAATTTTCGGGAAGGGGGACCCAAGGCACGTAGCGCGGTGGGTGGACGAAGTCGGTCGTGTTGAGAGCCATGACGACCTGATGCTCTTCGGAGATGTGAACCAGTCGGAAAGTGCGGATGCGAGGCGGCTCCATTCTGCAGTGGACTATACGTTAGGATAATACGAGATGAGCGGGTGACGAAGACTTACGATGGGTTAACCCCAGTTGAACTTTGCGCGGCAGAAGACATGTTACTTGGTCACAATAGCAGGCTGGCGAGAAACATGAGCTGTGTAATAAAGAAAACGACTTGGCGTAACTCACATCAGAGAACCGATGAAAACGACGGGGAGACCGGTCGGACGGGAACGAGAGGACAAGGCGACCCACGTCTGTGAATCAGAACAAAATCAGCTCAAAGAACGCGTTGGATGAATAACCCTAACTCACAATCCGGGGGAGCACCACAGCAGCAATAGGACGCGAGACCGAGGCGGGAAAGGTACGGGATTTGGAGTGCGAAGGACGAAAACCAGCAAACGAGGAGTGTAACACCACGAGGACAGGCTTGAGAGAGGACCAGCGGACGAGGTGTGTAACACCAAGAGCGCAGGCTAGAGAGAAGAACCAGCGTACGAGGTGTGTAACACCAAGAGCGCAGGCTAGAGAGAAGAACCAGCGTACGAGGTGTGTAACACCAAGAGCGCAGGATAGAGACGCGACGTGAGGAGTAGAGAGCACCGACGAAGTGTGTGACACTAAGTCAATGAGAAGGGCAACGCGAAGTGTGTAACACAAAGCGATGTGGAAGGTTGAGAGAAGAAGGGAACTCGAACCGTGTGCCGAAAAAGTCCAGGGCGTCTGGCCAGCGTTTCCTGGGCGTAACGCTGTCTTTTGGGTAGCGTATCGCCCAAGTGACGCGCTATTTTGGAAAGCGTGACGCATTTTCACTTGTCAAAGCAGGGCCTCTGGGGGATTGTAATACAGCGTCACGGTACATGTCATGACATAGGTGGATAAGTATAATGAGTACTGTAAGATGAATACATAGCATAGCAGGTCTGAACAGATGTGAGTGAATAATTTGACGAAGGTGAATAAGACACACCGACAGATGTAAACTCGTGTGATGCGTAGAGTAACGTACAGCAGCTGTAGTTCATATGGTGGGCGGGCAGACATTTGGGCGGAGAAGTGTGCCTCAGGTTGTGATTTGGACACAAGCACGCGCAGTTGTAATACACAATCAAAAAATATGCATTGTAAGATATGAAAAAATACACGACTGAACGATTGATGAGTGCTACCGCCGACCCAGCTCCTCCAAAGCCCTCCTGAGGCGTGTCAGCTCGTCGTTCTGATTGGCGAGCTGTTCGTCCTTGTCGGCGAGCTGCTCGTCCTTGTCGGCGAGCTGCTCGTCCTTGTCGGCGAGCTCGGCCTTCGCATCCGCAAACCCGGAACGGAGAACCTCGTTGTCGGAGCGGAGAACCTCGTTGTCGGAGCGGAGAACCTCGTTGTCGGAACGGAGAACATCATGCTGCCGCGCATGCTGCTCAAGGGCTAAGAGCTGAGAGTGTGTCAAATGAATTCAGGCAACAGGGTGAGTAAATACAGGGGAAATACTTTCGGCTTGACCTCGTCTTCCCAGAGTTTTTTGACCAAGGCGTGGGCGGTCTCGATCATCTTCTTCTTGATGGAGATGATGGGAATAGATCTCCACGTACCGGCCTTGAAATCAGGGTGGCGGAAGATGTAACCCGGCGGGAGGATGCGATCGTGGGTCAGCTTGACATTCTCCGCGACTTTGTCCGAGAGACGGAACATGCGGAGGATGATGGCGAGGAGGAGGGCGGCGTACCAGTAGCATTGATGGAGGAGGAGGGAGTAAACCGGCTCGAACTTGTGGAGGTGCGCCGCAATGAACGCGAGGCGGAGGAGAGTGAGGTCGGCGTGTGGGGGCAAGGTCACAGAGGCGACCATCTCGACATTTTCCGTGGGGAGCTTCTCAAGGTAGTAGACCTGATCAATGGCCCGAGATGGCGAGGACGAGGAGGACGAGGGGGAAGTTGATGAGTGGGAGGAGGACGCCAGGGAGGAGACGGACATGGAAGCAAACGAGGAGTGGAAGGAGTAGTGGGGAGGGATGGTGGGGTGGTGCCATCGTCAACAAGCTCATCAGTCTTTTCAGCCTTCTCTTTGATGACATTGAGGATGTCCTGGATGTCCTGGGGGTATTGTTCGTTACCGGAAATGGAGAGCAGAGCGGCTTTGGGGTTGTTGGGCGAGGAGAGGGTGCGCTCGAACACCATGTACCACGTCTTCGGTACTCTGCTACCCGCTGTTCCGCCCTTCTCCTTGTCTCCGGGCTCCTTGTCTCCCTTCCTCTCCATCATAACGGTCGCGTCCTTGACGGAGAACTCGACCGCGAGGTACTCGTGCTCGGACACGGACCGGTTCTTCATGTGGTGGAGGGCGCGAACGGGGAAGAGGGTCTGCGCAGTGACCGGGTCCTTCTGCCGCTCAACAAACTTCAGGAGCTTGTCGGCGTACTCCTGAACGGGCATGTGGGACGGGGTGGGCAGCGCGGAGGAAAAAGAGCCATGGTCCTTGGGGAGGTCGAGAGAGGTGGACATGACGGATTTGACCCAGGCGCGGAGGGATTTGAGGGGGGATTTGAGGTTCATGGAAGGAAGGGAGGTCCTATACATACAGATGAGTGAGCCATGCTACCGAGAATCCCAGCCATGCTACCGAGAATCCCAGCCATGCTGCCGAGAATCCCCCACACGTCAAGGCATAGAGTGGGAAAGGTACTCACAAAGAAGAGAAGAGGTTGAACGCAACACAGAGTGTCTCACGCTGTACAAGCCTGGAAACGGAGCGGAAACCAACAGGTATTGAACCGAGGTCTGGGCTGACTGCGTTGTGGACGTGATTGACTGTATGCGGTGACCAACAAACCGGTGGTAAGACACCAGCTGGGGACGAGCAAGGACCACCGAGTGCTTTGCTCGCAGCTGCGAGCACTGACGAGGTGTGTAACACCAAGTCAATCGAGCACCGACGAGGTGTGCAACACCAAGACAATCGAGCACCGACGAGGTGTGCAACACCAAGACAATCGAGCACCGACGAGGTGTGTAACACCAAGTCAATCGAGCACCGACGAGGTGTGTAACACCAAGTCAAAGTCGACTAAGTCAATGTCGAGGGGATTAGGGAACACCGCAAAGTGTGAACACAATGTGATGTCGGGGATGAGAGAAGGGGGGAACTGTAACCGTGAGGGCCGGAAAGTCCAGGGCGTCTGGGCAGCGTTTCCTCGGCGTAACGCTGTCTTTTGGGTAGCGTATCGCCCAAGTGACGCGCTATTTTGGAAAGCGTGACGCATGTTCACTTGTCATTGGGCAAGGCAGGGCTTCAGGGGGATTGAAATACAGCACGGTACATGTCATTACATAGGTGGATAAATACAACTAAGAGTACTGTAAAATGAATACTTTCCTCGGCGTAACGCTGTCTTTTGGGTAGCGTATCGCCCAAGTGACGCGCTATTTTGGAAAGCGTGACGCATTTTCACTTGTCATTGGGCAAAGCAGGGCTTCAGGGGGATTGAAAAACAGCACGGTACATGTCATTACATAGGTGGATAAATACAACTAAGAGTACTGTAAAATGAATACTTTCCTCGGCGTAACGCTGTCTGTTGGGTAGCGTGACGCATTTTCAATTGTCAAAGCAGGGCCTCAGGAGGATTGTAATACAGCGTAACGGTACATGTCATTACATAGATGGATAAATATAAGATTGAGTACTGTGAGATGAATGATACATAGCATAGAAGGTCTGAACAGATGTGACTGAATAATAAGAGAAAGGTGAATAAGACAAAACAGGATGAAAAAGAGTGTTAGGACAAGGGGAGTTGACTAGGAGCTCGACGAGTGATGCAAAAGATAGGGAACGAGTTACTGACGAAATCTCACATCAGCCTAACCCGGAACCCGAACACCAACCCGGAACCCGAACCCCAAACCGAACACCGAACACCTAAGCCCTAAGCCCTAACTCCTAAGTTAACTAAGACCGAGCTCGCCCAGAGCCGTAGTCACCTCGACGGATAATAAAGAGGTGGGGGGATTGGCAGCTGATTGGGACGGGCAGTGGGGTGTCGGTGGTGATGCCAGCTGGCCCGGTGCACGGAAGGAGAACGGAAAGAACTACGGTAGGTGTGAGACACCAGCCGTAGAACTAAGAGGAAGGGGTAGAGGGAAATGTTACGTGGATTATGTGGAGGTGCCCGTCGTGGTGCGAGAGAAGTGGAAGACGCGAGGAAACCATGGGGGGGGTGGAAGTGACGCCGTGACGCAGCGCTTTTAGGAAGTGACGCAGTACTGAGTATCGGGCGAACGAGACAGCCTGCTGTCCTGCTGCAGCATAATTAGATATAATCAGTATTTATTGGAAGGTGGTCGTAGATGTACCGTACATGTAACCTACTTACTACTATACGTACAGTAACATTACGGGTAGGAGTCGGGGCGAATTACGAAGGGTTATGGGAGAGGAGGATGCTGCACGAGAAAAAACAAGTCAGGGCCGACAGCTAAGAGTGGGGCGAATTAGGAAGCGTTATGAGAGGGGCGTGATGCTGCACGAGAGTAAACAAGTCGGTGCCTGGACTCTGAAAAATCGTCCTGCTCGCGCTGGTCACGCAGGGAGTCCGAGAGGCGGCATGGAGACGGCAGGAAGGGCATGCATGCTATGTGTACACGGCATGTACAGCGTTGAGATCAACCGAAATGAGCGAGGGGAAATTGGAGCGCTGAAGACGCGTGATTGAGCTGGAGAGGGTGGGGGAAGCCAATGGTATGTGTACATGCCATGAGCGGTGTTGTCCGGGTTGGTGGCGTTACTGAGACACAAGCAGAGCGGTGTGAGGGCTGCTTGGTGGGCCTTCAGCGAGCATGATCCACCATGGGCGTAAATGAAAGGAGGAGGTAGATGGAAATGGCTGGGAACAAACGGGCTCTGGCTTGACGTGACGCATGGGTATATAATATAGGCATGGGTGGCAGGTGAGGGAAGGGAGAGGGCGAGACAGGCGGCCATTGGGGGGACGATAGAGGAAGCGGAGTAGGGAAAGGTCTGGCTGGAGATCGTATGGGGTCAACGGTCAGCGGTGGTCGGCCAGCCCTTGACCGGAGCGAGCACCCTAAGAAGAGAGAAATAGTGTACCGGCTTGGACGCGCGGATAGCCCCGCACATCCAGCCAGCTAGCCCTTTGCCGGAGCCAGTGCTCTCCGAAGAGAGAAATAAGATGCCGACTTGGACGCACGGATAGCCCCGCACATCCAGCCAGCGAGCCCTTTGCCGGAGCCAGTGCTCTCCGAAGAGAGAAATAAGATGCCGACTTGGACGCGCGGATAACCCCGCACACCCAGCCAGCGAGCCCTTTGCCGGAGCCAGTGCTCTCCGAAGAGAGAAATAGGATGCCGACTTGGACGCGCGGATAGCCCCACACACCCAGCCAGCTAGCCCTTTGCCGGAGCCAGTGCTCTCCGAAGAGAGAAATAAAATGCAACAGCCACCCGTTGACCGGAGCTAGCGCCTTTCGAAGAGAGGGAACTTTCTGCGAACCGCGAGAACGAACAAGGTGTGTAACACCAAGTCAATGTCAACGGGAAGGGGGGTTGGAGGGCGTGACCAGCGGTTATTGGACATAGCAGGAACAGAGAAGGTGACTCTGATTTGATGAGAGGCGGCATGAAGGGTCAGGACTGAGAGGGAGAGTGACGGCGGGGGAAGCTCAGAGATGACTGGCTAGAGATGGCATGTGGGTTTGGGGTCGTTGTGTGGTTGGTCGTAGATTGTGAACCCAAGACCGATGCGGCTAAGTCGCCTCGCAGGACAAGATGTGTGACATCAAGCCTACGACGGGTGAGGGTTCCAGTGCCATGAAACGTCGGATACCTGGAGGCCATGCAGGTGAGTCAGTGGAATTGGTGACTTGGACATGAATAACGCACCCATCAACCTCGTCTGAGTGATCTACCTAACTCCTTCTGCAGCATCCGCGTCCGAGACATGCTTGGTAGGTGTAATGTAATGAGTCCCGAACGAGGTGTGTAACACCAAGTTCTAGGATTGGCCCGTAACGCACCAGCTACGACGCATGAGCGAGATGTGAGACATCAAGCTCTTGTTGTACGAAGTAGCCAGGCGACTGAACCCAAGCGAGATGTGTAACATCAAGCTCCGGGGCTGCGCTGCAGTGGGAAGACGGGACTAAGGCGGTGGTGGAATAGAGAGGGAGAGTAACGTGGCGGCTGGTTGGGAGGCTTCGTGGTTGAAGGTGGTGATGCCAGCTGTGCGTGGAGGGCTTGGTCCGCAGAAGGAGAACGACTCCCATCCAGCCTGAGTGTGTAACACGCAGATTGGAGGGAGGGGGAACTGTTGTGTTGTTGCCGGCTGGTAGGGATGGTTGTTGGTTGAGAGTAGAGATGCCAGCTGTGCGAGGAGAGAGAACAACTCCCGTCCAAACTGAGTGTGTAACAGACAGTTTGGAGGGTTAGACAGTCGAGGGCCGTGTGGTCACCATGGCAGTAGTTAGCCAGCCCCCAGACTGAGTGTGTAACACGCAGAGTGGAGGGAGGGGGAACTGCTGATGACGGTGGTGAAGAGAAATGGCCGAGTGAGCTGGAGAGACTGTGTGACGCAAAGAAGCGCACTTACCAGAAAAGGAAGGGTTACCGAGGGGCGCGAGAAAAGAGGGCGCTTGGGCGGCGGGAACAGTCGGGAAAGAGGAGGAGGTGGCCGGAAGTGGCAGAAAAATGGCAGGGGGTGGCATGGATCAGCTCTGGGTGGCCGACAGGGGTGGCAGGGAGGTGGTAGGGAGGTGGCCGCTGATGGGAGTGGAGGCATAGTCGGAGGGGGGGCTGCTGTGTTGTTGGCATGGCAAGTCCAAGTCACCCTCCAGTCTGAGTGTGTAACACACAGATTGGAGGGGCGGACAGTTGAGGGCCGTGTGGTGACAATGGCAGTAGTTAACCGCCCCCCAGACTGAGTGTGTAACATTCAGAGTGGAGGGAGGGGACTGTTGATGACGGTGCTGAGGAGAGAAATGAAAGAGCCGAGTGAGCTGGAGGGTGTGTGACGCAAAGAAGCGCACTTACCAGAAAAGGAAGGGTTACCGAGGGGCGCGAGAAAAGAGGGCGCTTGGGCGGCGGGAACAGTCGGGAAAGAGGAGGAGGTGGCGGGAAGTGGCAGAAAAAATGGCAGAGGGTGGCATCCATCAGCTGGGTGGCCGACGGGGGTGGCAGGGAGGTGGCAAGGAGGTGGCCGCTGATGGGGGGGTGGAGTGGCATGGTCCGGCTCCGGGTGGCCGACAGTAGTGAGGGGGAGTGGCAGCGAGTGGCGAGCGAGTGGCCAGGCATCAGGTACGAGTGGCCGACAGGTGGCCGAGGGCAGTGAGGGGAGGTGGCAGCGAGTGGCCTCAGGAACGAGAGCATGTGGGAGATCAATGATGGACCAAAAATTTCAAAGCTCTTGCCTTTCTCGGACGAATCTCGCCGGATTTGGGTATTTTTTGATGCCACCTGCGGCAAACACCGGGGATGGGCGTTTGGAGGAGAATAGAGCTAGCCTAAGGACTTACACTAGGAAGGATGGTCGCATGTCCATGACAGACGGCGCGTCCAAAATGCACCGAGAGTATTTGGCACTCTCCACGTTCTCTGCAAAATCCTCGATCGTCATCCGGTGGTGATAGCTTTGGAGGAACTCGTGTCCGGGTCTGACCGGCCGCACTTTCGGTTTGAGGCCCTTGCGAGCCCGTGCGTTATCCTCCAGGGTATGGTTGGTTCTATCGGCCGCGTCTGTAAGAGTTGCGTCCGTGAGATTTAAGCTAATACGAGGAGACAGCGGAGGGCTCACCCAGCGTAACAAAGTCAGGGTCTGAATACAGACCGTAGTGCTCTAAGATGCCACGCGCGGTCATCTCGAACTTGTGCATGCGATGCTTGGGAGGATAGTCGTTCAAGACGACAAAGCCTCCTCGCGCCAGGACCGGTCTGATCATCTCACTGAGCTCGATGTCGCTCATCTCTGGGTCGTAGTTGATGATGGTCGCCGCGGGAGATTGAGAGGCAGGAATTGCGACCTCGGCGAGTTTCACGACGTGGTCCGCATCCTGGTCAGTGACAGTTAGCACCGTGACCGTTCTAACATCAGGTCGGGTTACTCACATACTGCAGTGTGTTGACACCGTTAGCATCGAGAACTACGGGGAGCGGAGTGACAGTGCCATCCTTCCATGTCACCGTGTGCTCGCCTACGGGTTTACCAGACGCAGGAGCAGGGGGAGACAGTGACGAGGAACCTGAGAGCAAGGCGTGAGCGACTGCACAACGGGAAAATGGGGTCAAACGACCAACCTGATGGCAATGGAGCGGCGTGTGTCTGTTCTTTCTGTGACTTAGGAGTCTCCGTTTGAGTCGACATCTCCTTCACGTGTCTTTCCAAGGTCTGCGCTAAGACGGAGCCTGAGAGAACGATGTTAGTGAGTTCACAACAAGAAAGTGGTCCGCAACGACGAACCTGCTGCGACCGTCTGTGTCCGTCCCTGTTCCAATAACCCAGTTTCCGTCTGTGTGGACATCTCCTTTGCTTCTGTTCGCAGCGTCTGCACCGAAAAGGAACGGCGACGGGTAGGAAGGGCGGGAGGGGAGGGCTCGGTAGGAGGGGCGGGCTCGGTCTGACAGCTTCTGTCTTGCTTGGTGGCGACCGTGTCACTGGCCACGGGGAGGAGGACGTCATCATCCTCCTGTGGTGGGACCGTGTCGGGGGAAAATTGTGACACGCGAGAACCTAAAGGGCGAGATGGACCTGCAGCATTGTGTACAAGCTGCGGTGAATGAGGGAATGTGTACAGACCCTCGTACGCATCATCGGGCGACAGCTGAGGGTTATGAGGCGCGCTCGGACGTTCGCGATGGGATGTGTACACCCCGTCACTAAGAACCTCGCCCAGATGAGATGTGTACATCAAATCTGTGGCGGCGTTGCTGCCATTGCCGTCGTTCCGCGTGGATTGGGCAGCCCCGTGTTGTTCAGACGGTAACGAGGGACCAGCGAAGGTGAATTGATACGGGGCGTTGGCGGGGAACGGAAACGACACAGGAGGTGGGGGTGGTGGAGCCATGTCTGTGTGCGAGCTGTGAACCGAATGATCAATAAGACTGGGAGATATGTTAAGAGTGAACTCACCTCGGATTGCCCATTGAGCTGCTCTCGCCTTTGTCCTGACCTTGCTTATTCTCCTCTGTCGGGGCACCTAACCCTATGCCGTCCTTTCGTCTCTGCCTATAGTTTCGTTGCCGGATTTTGGTCTGTTCACGTCGGCGTTCTATCTTGGCCTGTTCGGTGGGTGATCTGTTTGTGAATTGAGTACCAATCACTTTGTTCGCGAGAGAAGGTACTCACAGTCCGGAGATGTCTTGCTTGGCGGTCCCTGAGCGCCGTGCTCTTTTGGGAGAGGGAGTGTCAAGTTGGAATGCGGACATCATGGTGGGCGAGTGGGGAGAAGATCGCGACGGTTGAGAGCAAGACGCGAAATGGACAAGTCAAATAAAATATAGCGCTCAAGATGCACGCGATCGGGATGGCGGTTACGTTCTGCCGGGATGCGTCACTTTCCGTTTCTGTGCGTTACTGACCCTGGGCGCGTCACTGGGTGGGGGTGCGTCACTGTCCGTTTCTGTGCGTTACTGACCCTGGGCGCGTCACTGGGTGGGCGTGCGTCACTGTCCGTTTCTGTGCGTTACTGACCCTGGGCGCGTCACTGGGTGGGGGTGCGTCACTGGCCGTTTCAGTGCGTTACAAGGGGTTCACGAACGAATGTAGGAGGGAAACCCAAGTTGAATGGACGATAATGTATAATCATATGCGATATGTTACATGACGGGGTTTAATAATACTCATACTCTTCTTCTTCTTCGATATCGGGGGATGGAGCACGGCGCTGCACGGCGTGGGGTTGACGGTAGGTGACCTGGGGTTGACGGGGGGTGACCTGGGGCTGGGTATACCGTTCAATACGGTGTGCAACCGGCTGACGCGTCATCGGATGCGCGGCATACGCGTCCCAAAGGTCCCTGCAGAGTTGCCATAGGTTCAAATTGACAAACTTTCCATCAATGACCTCGCAAGGCTGGAGTAGCCATGCACAGTATGCGTCCAACGACACAATGTGCTGCTGGGGCACAAGTTTGTATTGCGCGTTCCAGCCCCAAATGTAATAGCCGAAGGCCAACCGACCGAGGAGGCCTTGATTGACGCAGTTTCGGCCAGTCTGTAAGCCATGCTGAGAAAAATTCTATGGAACGCGTTAGATGTGATGAAGCTTGGGTTCGCATGCAGATCACGAACCTTGTCGTTCCTCAACCAGCAACCCCAGCAGTAACCGTTGGGTAACTTCATCTTTTGGAAGAACGGTAGGTAGGGAGCCTTGTCGGAGCGGAAGCCATCGGCGGCGTCACAATTGGGCGCGGAATGCTTGATGTAGTGTGCACCCTGACTTGAGTGACAGCCAAAGCAGCGAGTTTGCAGATCCGACATCAACTTCTTCATTGGGTCAGTGACAGTTTTGTGCCATCGTGTCTCCAAATTAGACGTATGCTTCGCGACCTCGCGCTGAGCCTGCGCGGCAGCGAATGACACGGTGTCGTGAGGGGCAGGAGGGGTCGGGTCTGTATAGGATGCCTCCACTGTAGAACGCCTAACCGTCGTAGCACGCATGCTAACCGTCGCAGCACCCATGTCTCCATCTCCGGGCTCTTCAAAGGGATGACGCCTAGCGAGTTCGTAAAATGAGTATGTGGTATGGAAAGAGGCGGGGTCTCTTACTTGCGTGGAGGGCCACTCATGCTAGACGATGTCTCCTGTACACGTCTTCGCTTCTCGGGGCCAGCGACAGCCCCAGACCCATGCGTCCTACAAGGGCGAGGAGTGAATGGCGGTCATAGGCAGACAATGGACGACTTACGGAGGGTCGTGTTGGCGACTGGGACCTGCGACAGGTGCGCTCGGGTGAAAATGATGTTCGTTCTTGCGTTTGCGTTTCCCTGAGTTGCCCTGACGGGCAGTTTGTTGGCTGGGTTCAACAACACGTGGCCTTTGGGAGTACAATGTTAGCAAGGGAACACGAAGAAGTGTGGAGGGGACAAACTAACATCGATGAGGGGGGGGTCCCGGATGTCATGACCCCTTGGGAAGGAGGGGCGCTGGTATTGAAGGTGGGAGGGCTCGTGGTGGATGCGTTGGTGTGCGAACCGGCCGTCGGAGCAGTGGAAGGAGCGAGGTCGTACAAGTCGTCGTCGCTATCCCGCGGCCCAGTCGGAGAGCCCAAACTGCTCGGCGAACGGTAATAGATATCCTGCGTCGCCAAAGGGGTCAGTGAGCGGGGGCTTGAAGCGGACGGGGCAGGAACAGGCGTCACGGTTACAGACGAGGAGTTGGAGGCGGAAGGTGGTTCAGATGCGACGGGCCCGGCAAGAGGCTCCACGTCCTGAGGGAGAGACAGGGCCTTAGAGCCTGATGGCAGAGCGAGCATCTGAGCAGGCGGTTCCTGCGACATCTGAGCTACACAGTTATCGCACAGCTGGGTTCCCTGGCCCATCAACACGCAAGTGACCGCCACACCATCGAGAAATTTGGAGGGACCTAAGCGCAGGCATTCTTTGGTCTTGAGGTTGTCCAGGACCGCAGTTTGACCGATGTCGTATTCGCAATCCGATGTGCGTGGGGGAGGGTTGACGAGGGAGAAGGTGATAACACGACAGGGGACGCCGCCACGTCCGCCACGTCCGCTACCTTGGGCATCGCTGATCATATTGTAGGGGGCACCGACCCTAAGCACCCAGGTGACCATGGGGAGGTCAAGGCCTGCTTCCGCGGCTGATGTGGCAACGAGCACTCTCTGCTTCCCAGCACGAATGGCTTCCAGAGCTTCCAGACCAGTGCGAGAATGCAAAGACATCACCTGCAATTTCTCCGCGAGACGGTCTGCGGTGTCAATGGTGTCACAGAGGGCGACGACCAGCTTCTTTGAACCCTCGCTGCTCTTGAGCGCCCACGAGATGTAGGCGCATACCCCTCGTAAGAGGACCTTTCGAGACGGTGCCGTTTTGACACCAAAGCGCAACTCCTTCCGGTTAGAGGGCATGCGTAAGACGTGCCATTTGATGTGTGTGATGTCTGTGAGGGGCTGGACGAGATGAGGAGGGAGCGTGGCGGAGAGACCAATGATCTGGGTACCGTGCAGGCAGAGCCGTAATGCCTGTGAGAACGCCGGACGATAGGATTTCTCGGTGATGACCATGTGAATCTCGTCAAAGACGATACGATACAGTCTGCCGCTGACCTTCAATTCCTGCAGATATCTAAGATACACGAGTCAATCAGTGTAAGTCGACATAGCGGCAAATGCACTTACGCATGGAACTGCGGGTGCTCTACGGATTCGATGGCGACGGTGACGATTTGAGCGTTCCTGTTGAACTTGTTGCTGCGCGAGAACTTGGCCACCTGGAGACCGTATTGTCGTGCGCGGGCGTGCACGTCTGCATGAAGGGCGTTGAGGGGAAGTATCATAACGAGCACTCGAGTGCTACCGTCGGTATCGGCGAGCATCAAGAGAGTATCCGTTTTACCGGAGCCTGTGGGTAGAACAGCAAGGATGTTCCGCTTGCCCGCAATGACGTGCTCAATGAGGGCGCCCTGCATGGGACAGGAGAACGAGGCGTCCGGCTTGTGCAGGAACTTTCGAAGCATGGCGAGCCGAGACGGATGAGGCACAATATCCGACACAGGTGTAAGTCCAGTTTCATCATGTGGGGGTGCTGGTGGCCAGTACTCCAAAGCCGCGTCCGCCATAGTCTCCACCACCACGGTTTTAAGATCGTTTCGAATGGAGGTCCCTAAAGTCGAGATCTCGTCCTTGATCGAGCCAATCATCAACGAGGGGTCCGTGAATCCTGTGGTAGATAGTCAGCGTGAGAGACGGGGAGGCCAGGTGTTCATGCATACCTGAGCCTGACACAAAGGGGACTTGCGCGTCGGGAATGATTGGATCATTCTCAGCACCGATACCGATGAGCGTGTGCCACGTCTGGGCGACATGGGCAAATGCTAGGTTGGTAGAGGTGGCGGCGCCAGGAGCGACTCCGGTGTTACCGCCGTAGAACTTGTTGGCGGTGGGTGTAGAGTGCATATTGGCCTGGTCAAAGTATTCGTTCTCCTGCGTTGCCCGAGCGATGGAGTCAGCGTGATTTCGGAATACGGCGGTGGTGTAGGAGCGCCAGAGGGTCGGCCTGATGGCGATCTTGATGTGCTTCAGGGTTATGCGCGCCATGGTGTCGCTGAAGTCCTGCGCGTCCATGTGTCCTGAGAGTCCGGGCCAAAGATAGTGACGGTAGCATTGCAGAACTTCACGGTCTGCCTCTTCGGACCCTTGAAAGAGAAGCGAGGCAAGGTACTCGCCGAAGGAGTGGAAAGAGGTAAGATACTGGGCGAGAAGATTCTGCCACGGGCGCGGAGCGATGTGAGGGACGAACTTGTCGTTCCTGTGTAAATGAGAGGTCTTGTCTTGAATGGAGTTGAGGGATAAGTTATTGCAGACAACGCCGACGTTGCGTCCTGCACCGGGCATATCCCGCAAGATGTATCTTGCGATCTCCGATGCGCGTGCTGAAGGGCCGGCGCTGAGAGTAAGTCCGACGGCAAGCAGAACCTGACACTCCTCAAGAGAACGCAACCACGCGAGACACTCTTCAGGATCCCACCGCAAGGTTTGGCCATCCGTGAAGGTGAATCGCTTGCGCAATTCCGGCTGAGATAGAAGCCATTTACCGTACAAGGGCTTGTGTCGGGAGAGGTCGTTGCGAGGATCACTGACGAAGGAGTACCCAATCACGGTGGAGCATTCGTCCTCGACAAGATTCAACGATGACGTGAGCGGGCAGAGATCGGCTGGGATTTCCAACCCGAAGAACAGTTTCTCCTTGACGAGCGCAAGGTATTCTTCACGCAGCCCTTCGATGGCTTCGCGGACGGCGGGAAAAGAGATGTGGTGGCCGTGATAGGAGAGTGTGTCTTTGGAGACCCAACGAAACTGCGAGGGGCTCTGTTGGGCGTTGCGGATGGTGACAAGGGCCTTGTTCGCGGTGACGAAGAACCCCATGACGGTCTCGTGACGGTCCCTGTAGTATCTCTGTAGTCCTTCGACAATGCGATGAACGGATTCATCAGGGCGCTCAGCATTGGCATGGACAGCATGTAGGAGTACGGAGGTGCGGAGACAGTAGGACAATGCGGCAATGATCTGCGTAATGGGGGAAGGTTTTTCGGTGGCTCCAGCGTTGGTGATGCAGTGAATGACCAGGAAGACGATAACGGGGGAGAAGAAGGTCGAGGTTCGTGTCTCTGGGTAGTCCTGCTTGTCATGACAAAACAAGAGAAAGAGGCAGCGTTGCAAGGGCAACGTCAAGTCACCTCCGACCTTGAGGGTGTCGAGGAGTTCCGACAGCGCCTGGGTCTGAGCAGGTGCAAGGGGGGGATAGGACAAGGTGCTGGACCAGACACCGGCGACGTAGTAGCGAAGGCAGTTGAAGA
The DNA here is from genome assembly GCA_021029105.1 of Cristinia sonorae. NCBI lineage: Eukaryota > Fungi > Basidiomycota > Agaricomycetes > Agaricales > Stephanosporaceae > Cristinia > Cristinia sonorae. The sequence goes on along the minus strand of JAEVFJ010000033.1, from coordinate 270,965 downwards.
GAAGCCGATAGAGTACATGCGAGTACCTCGTGATCGCCTTGGATGTCAGTGTCCGGAAGTAATGATGGGAGTTGGGGTCGTCGCTGTGGAATAGAGGTGAGTAAACAGTAAGGAGATGGAGCAATGAGTACATACGTCGTCGAACCCATGATGTTCATGAGACCAAAGTTCACATGCTCACGGATGTGCTTCTGTACCGATTTGAGGTACTGCAAGCACGCCTCACGGAGCTTGTCACCAAGCAAATCCATAGCGGGGTTAGAGAGAGAAGAGGTGTCGCTGAGATGGGCCCGACGCGCTTCTACCAGTTTCTCAGGCGTGTGTCCGTCAACAACGCTAAGCCAGCCTTCCGTGTGATAGAACGAGCTAAGACCCATGTCGTCTGCAGGAAGAGCAAGGGGGTGGGCGTTGTAGTCATGCTCGCGTGTGATGGACTTGGTGAATTCGTCCATGTAGTCCACCTCGATGGCGTCGGGTGCGGGTACTTTGTCCAAAGTGACAGCAATTCCATGACGGCCTACTTTCTGCGCGTACGAGAGGAAGGAACCAGTGGCGTGCTGGGTGGAACGGAGGTGGCCCTTCAGGGAGGCGTCGTTGCGGTAGCCCTTGTGGCACTCGAGACAGAAGTGCATAGGGCAAGGGTCGAGCAGAAGGCCATACACAGGCTGGATGGCGGGGGACGGGAATGTGATTCTATCGCCAAGTTGGTACGCGTCGATGAGACGTTGCAGGAAACCGTCGGGGAGGTTGAAACCCTTCATGTGCTTGGCGATATGGTCTGAGGTGGAAGTTGGAGGGAGTATAACGGAGCTGCATTTGCGGCATACAACTGCGGAAATAGTGGTATCGACCGTGAGATTGAACCCGAGCAAGTCGACACCGTCAAATTGAGTGACAGTGTGTTCGTGAGCGACGAGGTGATAATCGGAAACTTCAATTTCGGGCAACGAGGGGGTAGCAGCGGCAGGTGTGATGGGGGGCGGGATGGGGGGCGGGATGCACACTTCCACGTGTTGCTGAGAACAAGGTGTGTTGAGCACTATGGAACGGATGTAGAGAGAAGGTGGCTTACAGGTAACTTATCCGGGTTAGCATGGGAGAATGTCGCACAGAGAGGGCAATAGAATAGTCCGTCCTTGTCGCGGGTGAGGTTAACTGTGCGACCGAGGCGTTTTGAGTGGAAAGACGTGGTCGCCTGATGGACGACGCGACGGTGGTACTTCAGTCCAGAGGGCTCTGAAGCTTTTGCAACGCAAACGGCACAGGAATCTGGCTCGGATGGCTGAACGCTGGGTATGTCTGAGTTGGACATGAGGGGAAACGCTGTCTCTACGGGGGAGTTTTCGGACGCAACGACGTGTGTACACGACGACACGAGTTTCACAGCAGAATTCTTCGTGGTGTGGGACGCAACGACGTATGTATACGACGACGCAGATTTTATGGCAAAATGTTCGTGGTGAAGATTGATATGGTTGGAAATGGACCTGATAATATGCGTTACTCTGAGGAATGACGTAGGCGATAAGACAGGTACTTACAGAGATCTCTCTAGTGGAGGAGATTTCGAACACGAGGACGTGTTTCACGGCAAAGATATTCGTTTGAAGATTTGTGGGATTGGAAATAGACCTGATAGGATGTGTTATTCTAAGACTTGGCGTAGGGGAGGGGATGCGATAGTACTCACAGAAACCATAGCAAGTAACAGAAATACGTTCAACGGAGCGGACAAAGGGGAAACTAGGCCGACTCTGGAGAGGTCCGACGGTGGGTGAGTACGGTATGCGTAGATGATGTTGGGGATGGTGCGAGTGCGTGAACGCTGCTAACCTCAGAGGTACCAGGTCCGGGCTTTCCAGCACAAGGACAGATGGGTGATGGAACCGCGCGGGCGACGGGTGAATGACCGGATAATCATAACCCCATGCCACCAGCGCACCGGAGGTGATAGCTACAGTAAGGGGCGTCGGTGTCCAACATGCTCGCAGTGTGTACACCGCCGATGCTGGAGTGGCTACATGCGCACCAGCTCACCGCAAGTGATGTCTACATCACATACAATGAGGGGTTCGATGTCCAACTTGCTCGCAGTGTTTACACCGCCAGTGCTGGAGTGGCTACATGCGCCGAATGTGAAGAGGTCCGAGGGCGGGGGGACGGCATGATGTCGGGGATGATGCGATTTGAAAGATCACTACAGGAACCAGGTCGGAGGTTTCGAGCAGAAGGACAAATGGGTGAGTGGACCGCGCGGGCGACGGGATGGATCACTGGATAATCCCTAAGGCGTCCCGCTCACCGCCGGTAATGTGTACATCACCTACAGTGAGGGGGTCGCTTTTCAACTGCTCGCGGTGTGTACACCGCCAGTATTGAGCTGCATGAGTGGTCTGAGAGAGAGGGGGGGAAATGATGGCGACAAGAATTGAACATCAGGCGTAACGCAGCGTCACGCAAGAACTCGGACTTCAGCGCTACACCTGTGATCTCAAGATCAAATCGGGGATCTGGCGCGGCGTAACGCGCATAACGCGGCGTCTCGTATCTCGAAGTTCAGACATGTTTGCGGGCACTCGATGGAATAATCATTCGATGCGCTATTCACAAGACTATTTACGCGATTATATATGTACAGGAATACGTGCGAGACCCAAGATGTGAGCGAAATATAAACTTACATTACAGGGGGATTATGGGTGACTAGATATTCTAAGATGTGAGTGAGTAGAAAAAGTCCGGACAACTAAGCAGTAAGAAAGTACAAGTTAATAAAGATAAACAAACAGGTGTACAGAGAGCGGCCGAAAGCAAAAAGAAACAATTAGGGTACGAGTTGCTTCAAGAGTCGTCCCCGAACGCCCTCTGAGCGGCGAGCACCTTGGTGAGCTTCGACCGCGAGAACCTCACACAATTGCCCCATTGCCTCGAGGTGTGAAGCGTAGCAAGCCCGTGGCGGATCTCCCAAAGCCGTTTGCCAAACCAACCCTCGCAATCGGGTGTCCAGTAGTAGGTGTGAAGACCGGACTTGAGCCACTTGTCGGGTAAAGGCCACCAGTAGACCTTCGACTCTGAGAAACGGTTTAGAGTCAACGCGGAAAATGGTAGCGAGCAGACTTACTTGTAGCGGGCACGTTGTATAAGCCACAGATGAAGGAGATCTCGTCGTTGCTCAGAACCTCCGTAACATGACCTCCTCGCCCTCCCACCTCAGCAATGCTCTTCCATACAGCTCCTCCGTGTCCGGCACAATGTGGTCAAGCAGTTGTCCATCCGTCTCCATGATCATACACGCAATTCTCGAGACAAGTCCACCGTGTTGGAGGGCTGCGCGAAGGCGAGAGGGTCGCTGGAAGAAGTCTCGGAGCCTGGCTGTATAGCTTTCAAACTCTGCGTTCCCCGATTGCGTGACGGATGCGAGATCCTTGGGAGCCGGTGCGGACGCCGCCACGAAAAGCGGAAGAGGCTGATAGGCGACACGACAGACTTGGAAAGGCATGCCTTGGCCTATGAGGCCTGTGACGATGTCGGACAGGCTCTGATCACGATACCGCCGAAGGACGTGGAGAGCAACTTCGGGCTCGTTGAGAACTAAGGTGAGGTCGTCCTCGCGTGTGACAAAGCAATGCCCCGAGTCGACGTATGTGCGCCGTGAAAATCTCTGCATGGCCATAACCCCTCCAGCAAGTTGACGGTCGTGATGCTCCACCTGACGAGTGTGAGACAGCTGGGAAGCAGCTTCCACTAGCCCAGAGCGAGCTCGGGTGGCAGATCGGTGTCGTAAACGTTCAAATGTGACCAACCCAGAACCGCGGCGACATCTTCCACAGGATTCGGTGATAGCTCTAATGGATTGGCGATGTCGACGCCGTAGTGGTACCGCAGAGCTTGCTCGAAGGTGTTTGGATTCTGCCACTGCGCCGCGTGGAATGAGCGGAGTGCAACTGGATTTGGTGCAGACCCAGCAATAGAGGTCGATGCATCGTTTGTAACGGCAGCTGCAGGTGTGGGTTCAGCTGGAGCGGCGACAGCTGCCGCGAGTGGTGTGGCATCTCAGCAACCGTTGTTACTGATTGAACGAGAGGCGACGAGGTGGCAGGGGAAGGACCGTCAGGTACAATCGGAGGAGTGTTGGGACGAGGAGGAGAGACCGACATTGCTGGGGGGAACACTCTGGTCAGCTTGGAAGGAGTCATGGCGAAGGGCTGGAGGACTCGATGCGACAGGAGGCTGGACGTGTACGGCTGCTGGCGACGCAGACCGTCTGTGATGGGAAGAGCCCCGTTGCGGAATCATGCGAGATGGAGGGGAGAGTCGTCTGGGACTTGGAGATCGCCTGCGATACGAAGACCCACTTGCGAGAGGCGTTCGCGCCCGAGGGTACGCATTACTGCGGTGGAACACGGAGAACGTGAGCGGCGGAGAGGCCTGCTTGTATCTGGGAGCAGAGCCTGCGGAGGATACGCGCGTGGAGGGGAAGGAGAGCGTCCGCGATATCGCATGGGGGATGGAGAACGACCACGACGACGCATGGGGGGCGGAGTGCGTCCGCGATAACGCATGGGGGACGGAGAGCGTCCGCGGTAACGCATGGGGGACGGAGAGCGTCCGCGTAACGCACGGGGGAGGGAGAACGGCCGCGATAACGCATGGGGGAGGGAGAACGTGCTCTAAACGAGGGACGAGGAGAAGGAGAGCGTCGGCGAGGAGGAATGGGAGAGGGACGCCTTTGGTTGTGCGGTCCATCCAAACGCGACGTAGGAGAACGTCCCGGGAGACGTCCATGTTCTTCGAATCTTTGTGGTGGTGGGGGGCTGGCGTGCGGTCGATCCACATCCATTGGTACGGAGTCTGGAAGCTCGGCCACATCCATCCCGACTACGACCATGTCGAGCGGTTTCCACCCCGCAAACTCCTCTGGTTCGGATTCTGAACCACCTCCCTCGTTCATACTCTGGTCGTTCATGTCCTGGTCTGCGCGGAGGGGAGGACAGATATCCCACTCGTTGTGCAGCATATCAAACCGACGCTGTCCCTGGCGGTGGGGCCAAACCAGATCCAAGTCACTCTTGGGGACGGGTTCTCTGAACCAGTGATCTCCGTACTTTGTCCACAGGAAGACCTTGATCGGGCTCTTCTTGCCAGGCTGGGGAGAGCCCGGAGGCTTCGTCTTCAACAGAAGGGGGGTTCCTTTGGTTCGGGACTGCTCCCGCGCCTTTGCAAGTTCATCGTCCCGTCGTCTGAAGAACTGCTCGTAAGTCTCGCCTCTCATCTGAAGACCGTCAGGCGGGGGAAGTGGAGGATAACCGGAGTCATCAAGGTATTCGCAGGGAACATGCGGTGAGGGTGTGACAACTTCGTCGGGGACCCCGAAAAACTCTCCCTGCGTCAGGCCAATGTCCGTGCGGAAATGAATGCTTGCGGAGTTCTTCATGACATGGTAACGCGTGCCGTAGACAACCCATAAAGGTACTGGGGAGGGGTGAATGTGCCTCAGAATTGCGGCGACCCATTCTCGGCGAGGAGTTGTTTCGTAGGGATAGATGAAGCCCCCTCTGCGTTGCTCGGGACCTGTGAGCCGAATGGCCGAGGACGTGCTAACCCAATCAACCCAATCCTGTCTCTGCGTTGCGTTAAACACGCGTGCCTTCCATTCTGGTTTGTTCTTGATCTCGAGACTGGTGACGACCATCGACAGGTATGCCATCAATCCAATCGTGGCCTGGCGAGTGTCCCATGCAGCCTGGCGAGCGGCCAAGTCGGTAGCGTGTGGTTTGAGATATGGGAAGGAAGTGGGGTCTAAGCGATACGGCTTGAGACCGGTGCGTACTCTCCAATAGTGATCAAGAACGGCGATGATGTCGAGGATCATCTTGATGTAGCTCTGCCACTGGTCCTTGAGGTCGTTATGGAGGCGATATATTGTCTTCCCATTCCGCGATTTGGTCGGGACAATCGGCAAATCCTGAGGTGCAACGCGGAAGCACTCGCCGTAAGGGTTGATGTCCGGTGTAAAGGGGTTGGGGTGGCAGAGGGCGAAGTAGAAGAAGTCGTCGTGGAGGTAGCAGCGTTCGTAAAGGATGCACTTGTCGGGGAAGCAATTTTCGGGAAGGGGGACCCAAGGCACGTAGCGCGGTGGGTGGACGAAGTCGGTCGTGTTGAGAGCCATGACGACCTGATGCTCTTCGGAGATGTGAACCAGTCGGAAAGTGCGGATGCGAGGCGGCTCCATTCTGCAGTGGACTATACGTTAGGATAATACGAGATGAGCGGGTGACGAAGACTTACGATGGGTTAACCCCAGTTGAACTTTGCGCGGCAGAAGACATGTTACTTGGTCACAATAGCAGGCTGGCGAGAAACATGAGCTGTGTAATAAAGAAAACGACTTGGCGTAACTCACATCAGAGAACCGATGAAAACGACGGGGAGACCGGTCGGACGGGAACGAGAGGACAAGGCGACCCACGTCTGTGAATCAGAACAAAATCAGCTCAAAGAACGCGTTGGATGAATAACCCTAACTCACAATCCGGGGGAGCACCACAGCAGCAATAGGACGCGAGACCGAGGCGGGAAAGGTACGGGATTTGGAGTGCGAAGGACGAAAACCAGCAAACGAGGAGTGTAACACCACGAGGACAGGCTTGAGAGAGGACCAGCGGACGAGGTGTGTAACACCAAGAGCGCAGGCTAGAGAGAAGAACCAGCGTACGAGGTGTGTAACACCAAGAGCGCAGGCTAGAGAGAAGAACCAGCGTACGAGGTGTGTAACACCAAGAGCGCAGGATAGAGACGCGACGTGAGGAGTAGAGAGCACCGACGAAGTGTGTGACACTAAGTCAATGAGAAGGGCAACGCGAAGTGTGTAACACAAAGCGATGTGGAAGGTTGAGAGAAGAAGGGAACTCGAACCGTGTGCCGAAAAAGTCCAGGGCGTCTGGCCAGCGTTTCCTGGGCGTAACGCTGTCTTTTGGGTAGCGTATCGCCCAAGTGACGCGCTATTTTGGAAAGCGTGACGCATTTTCACTTGTCAAAGCAGGGCCTCTGGGGGATTGTAATACAGCGTCACGGTACATGTCATGACATAGGTGGATAAGTATAATGAGTACTGTAAGATGAATACATAGCATAGCAGGTCTGAACAGATGTGAGTGAATAATTTGACGAAGGTGAATAAGACACACCGACAGATGTAAACTCGTGTGATGCGTAGAGTAACGTACAGCAGCTGTAGTTCATATGGTGGGCGGGCAGACATTTGGGCGGAGAAGTGTGCCTCAGGTTGTGATTTGGACACAAGCACGCGCAGTTGTAATACACAATCAAAAAATATGCATTGTAAGATATGAAAAAATACACGACTGAACGATTGATGAGTGCTACCGCCGACCCAGCTCCTCCAAAGCCCTCCTGAGGCGTGTCAGCTCGTCGTTCTGATTGGCGAGCTGTTCGTCCTTGTCGGCGAGCTGCTCGTCCTTGTCGGCGAGCTGCTCGTCCTTGTCGGCGAGCTCGGCCTTCGCATCCGCAAACCCGGAACGGAGAACCTCGTTGTCGGAGCGGAGAACCTCGTTGTCGGAGCGGAGAACCTCGTTGTCGGAACGGAGAACATCATGCTGCCGCGCATGCTGCTCAAGGGCTAAGAGCTGAGAGTGTGTCAAATGAATTCAGGCAACAGGGTGAGTAAATACAGGGGAAATACTTTCGGCTTGACCTCGTCTTCCCAGAGTTTTTTGACCAAGGCGTGGGCGGTCTCGATCATCTTCTTCTTGATGGAGATGATGGGAATAGATCTCCACGTACCGGCCTTGAAATCAGGGTGGCGGAAGATGTAACCCGGCGGGAGGATGCGATCGTGGGTCAGCTTGACATTCTCCGCGACTTTGTCCGAGAGACGGAACATGCGGAGGATGATGGCGAGGAGGAGGGCGGCGTACCAGTAGCATTGATGGAGGAGGAGGGAGTAAACCGGCTCGAACTTGTGGAGGTGCGCCGCAATGAACGCGAGGCGGAGGAGAGTGAGGTCGGCGTGTGGGGGCAAGGTCACAGAGGCGACCATCTCGACATTTTCCGTGGGGAGCTTCTCAAGGTAGTAGACCTGATCAATGGCCCGAGATGGCGAGGACGAGGAGGACGAGGGGGAAGTTGATGAGTGGGAGGAGGACGCCAGGGAGGAGACGGACATGGAAGCAAACGAGGAGATGGAAGGAGTAGTGGGGAGGGATGGTGGGGTGGTGCCATCGTCAACAAGCTCATCAGTCTTTTCAGCCTTCTCTTTGATGACATTGAGGATGTCCTGGATGTCCTGGGGGTATTGTTCGTTACCGGAAATGGAGAGCAGAGCGGCTTTGGGGTTGTTGGGCGAGGAGAGGGTGCGCTCGAACACCATGTACCACGTCTTCGGTACTCTGCTACCCGCTGTTCCGCCCTTCTCCTTGTCTCCGGGCTCCTTGTCTCCCTTCCTCTCCATCATAACGGTCGCGTCCTTGACGGAGAACTCGACCGCGAGGTACTCGTGCTCGGACACGGACCGGTTCTTCATGTGGTGGAGGGCGCGAACGGGGAAGAGGGTCTGCGCAGTGACCGGGTCCTTCTGCCGCTCAACAAACTTCAGGAGCTTGTCGGCGTACTCCTGAACGGGCATGTGGGACGGGGTGGGCAGCGCGGAGGAAAAAGAGCCATGGTCCTTGGGGAGGTCGAGAGAGGTGGACATGACGGATTTGACCCAGGCGCGGAGGGATTTGAGGGGGGATTTGAGGTTCATGGAAGGAAGGGAGGTCCTATACATACAGATGAGTGAGCCATGCTACCGAGAATCCCAGCCATGCTACCGAGAATCCCAGCCATGCTGCCGAGAATCCCCCACACGTCAAGGCATAGAGTGGGAAAGGTACTCACAAAGAAGAGAAGAGGTTGAACGCAACACAGAGTGTCTCACGCTGTACAAGCCTGGAAACGGAGCGGAAACCAACAGGTATTGAACCGAGGTCTGGGCTGACTGCGTTGTGGACGTGATTGACTGTATGCGGTGACCAACAAACCGGTGGTAAGACACCAGCTGGGGACGAGCAAGGACCACCGAGTGCTTTGCTCGCAGCTGCGAGCACTGACGAGGTGTGTAACACCAAGTCAATCGAGCACCGACGAGGTGTGCAACACCAAGACAATCGAGCACCGACGAGGTGTGCAACACCAAGACAATCGAGCACCGACGAGGTGTGTAACACCAAGTCAATCGAGCACCGACGAGGTGTGTAACACCAAGTCAAAGTCGACTAAGTCAATGTCGAGGGGATTAGGGAACACCGCAAAGTGTGAACACAATGTGATGTCGGGGATGAGAGAAGGGGGGAACTGTAACCGTGAGGGCCGGAAAGTCCAGGGCGTCTGGGCAGCGTTTCCTCGGCGTAACGCTGTCTTTTGGGTAGCGTATCGCCCAAGTGACGCGCTATTTTGGAAAGCGTGACGCATGTTCACTTGTCATTGGGCAAGGCAGGGCTTCAGGGGGATTGAAATACAGCACGGTACATGTCATTACATAGGTGGATAAATACAACTAAGAGTACTGTAAAATGAATACTTTCCTCGGCGTAACGCTGTCTTTTGGGTAGCGTATCGCCCAAGTGACGCGCTATTTTGGAAAGCGTGACGCATTTTCACTTGTCATTGGGCAAAGCAGGGCTTCAGGGGGATTGAAAAACAGCACGGTACATGTCATTACATAGGTGGATAAATACAACTAAGAGTACTGTAAAATGAATACTTTCCTCGGCGTAACGCTGTCTGTTGGGTAGCGTGACGCATTTTCAATTGTCAAAGCAGGGCCTCAGGAGGATTGTAATACAGCGTAACGGTACATGTCATTACATAGATGGATAAATATAAGATTGAGTACTGTGAGATGAATGATACATAGCATAGAAGGTCTGAACAGATGTGACTGAATAATAAGAGAAAGGTGAATAAGACAAAACAGGATGAAAAAGAGTGTTAGGACAAGGGGAGTTGACTAGGAGCTCGACGAGTGATGCAAAAGATAGGGAACGAGTTACTGACGAAATCTCACATCAGCCTAACCCGGAACCCGAACACCAACCCGGAACCCGAACCCCAAACCGAACACCGAACACCTAAGCCCTAAGCCCTAACTCCTAAGTTAACTAAGACCGAGCTCGCCCAGAGCCGTAGTCACCTCGACGGATAATAAAGAGGTGGGGGGATTGGCAGCTGATTGGGACGGGCAGTGGGGTGTCGGTGGTGATGCCAGCTGGCCCGGTGCACGGAAGGAGAACGGAAAGAACTACGGTAGGTGTGAGACACCAGCCGTAGAACTAAGAGGAAGGGGTAGAGGGAAATGTTACGTGGATTATGTGGAGGTGCCCGTCGTGGTGCGAGAGAAGTGGAAGACGCGAGGAAACCATGGGGGGGGTGGAAGTGACGCCGTGACGCAGCGCTTTTAGGAAGTGACGCAGTACTGAGTATCGGGCGAACGAGACAGCCTGCTGTCCTGCTGCAGCATAATTAGATATAATCAGTATTTATTGGAAGGTGGTCGTAGATGTACCGTACATGTAACCTACTTACTACTATACGTACAGTAACATTACGGGTAGGAGTCGGGGCGAATTACGAAGGGTTATGGGAGAGGAGGATGCTGCACGAGAAAAAACAAGTCAGGGCCGACAGCTAAGAGTGGGGCGAATTAGGAAGCGTTATGAGAGGGGCGTGATGCTGCACGAGAGTAAACAAGTCGGTGCCTGGACTCTGAAAAATCGTCCTGCTCGCGCTGGTCACGCAGGGAGTCCGAGAGGCGGCATGGAGACGGCAGGAAGGGCATGCATGCTATGTGTACACGGCATGTACAGCGTTGAGATCAACCGAAATGAGCGAGGGGAAATTGGAGCGCTGAAGACGCGTGATTGAGCTGGAGAGGGTGGGGGAAGCCAATGGTATGTGTACATGCCATGAGCGGTGTTGTCCGGGTTGGTGGCGTTACTGAGACACAAGCAGAGCGGTGTGAGGGCTGCTTGGTGGGCCTTCAGCGAGCATGATCCACCATGGGCGTAAATGAAAGGAGGAGGTAGATGGAAATGGCTGGGAACAAACGGGCTCTGGCTTGACGTGACGCATGGGTATATAATATAGGCATGGGTGGCAGGTGAGGGAAGGGAGAGGGCGAGACAGGCGGCCATTGGGGGGACGATAGAGGAAGCGGAGTAGGGAAAGGTCTGGCTGGAGATCGTATGGGGTCAACGGTCAGCGGTGGTCGGCCAGCCCTTGACCGGAGCGAGCACCCTAAGAAGAGAGAAATAGTGTACCGGCTTGGACGCGCGGATAGCCCCGCACATCCAGCCAGCTAGCCCTTTGCCGGAGCCAGTGCTCTCCGAAGAGAGAAATAAGATGCCGACTTGGACGCACGGATAGCCCCGCACATCCAGCCAGCGAGCCCTTTGCCGGAGCCAGTGCTCTCCGAAGAGAGAAATAAGATGCCGACTTGGACGCGCGGATAACCCCGCACACCCAGCCAGCGAGCCCTTTGCCGGAGCCAGTGCTCTCCAAAGAGAGAAATAGGATGCCGACTTGGACGCGCGGATAGCCCCACACACCCAGCCAGCTAGCCCTTTGCCGGAGCCAGTGCTCTCCGAAGAGAGAAATAGGATGCCGACTTGGACGCGGGATAGCCCCACACACCCAGCCAGCTAGCCCTTTGCCGGAGCCAGTGCTCTCCGAAGAGAGAAATAAAATGCAACAGCCACCCGTTGACCGGAGCTAGCGCCTTTCGAAGAGAGGGAACTTTCTGCGAACCGCGAGAACGAACAAGGTGTGTAACACCAAGTCAATGTCAACGGGAAGGGGGGTTGGAGGGCGTGACCAGCGGTTATTGGACATAGCAGGAACAGAGAAGGTGACTCTGATTTGATGAGAGGCGGCATGAAGGGTCAGGACTGAGAGGGAGAGTGACGGCGGGGGAAGCTCAGAGATGACTGGCTAGAGATGGCATGTGGGTTTGGGGTCGTTGTGTGGTTGGTCGTAGATTGTGAACCCAAGACCGATGCGGCTAAGTCGCCTCGCAGGACAAGATGTGTGACATCAAGCCTACGACGGGTGAGGGTTCCAGTGCCATGAAACGTCGGATACCTGGAGGCCATGCAGGTGAGTCAGTGGAATTGGTGACTTGGACATGAATAACGCACCCATCAACCTCGTCTGAGTGATCTACCTAACTCCTTCTGCAGCATCCGCGTCCGAGACATGCTTGGTAGGTGTAATGTAATGAGTCCCGAACGAGGTGTGTAACACCAAGTTCTAGGATTGGCCCGTAACGCACCAGCTACGACGCATGAGCGAGATGTGAGACATCAAGCTCTTGTTGTACGAAGTAGCCAGGCGACTGAACCCAAGCGAGATGTGTAACATCAAGCTCCGGGGCTGCGCTGCAGTGGGAAGACGGGACTAAGGCGGTGGTGGAATAGAGAGGGAGAGTAACGTGGCGGCTGGTTGGGAGGCTTCGTGGTTGAAGGTGGTGATGCCAGCTGTGCGTGGAGGGCTTGGTCCGCAGAAGGAGAACGACTCCCATCCAGCCTGAGTGTGTAACACGCAGATTGGAGGGAGGGGGAACTGTTGTGTTGTTGCCGGCTGGTAGGGATGGTTGTTGGTTGAGAGTAGAGATGCCAGCTGTGCGAGGAGAGAGAACAACTCCCGTCCAAACTGAGTGTGTAACAGACAGTTTGGAGGGTTAGACAGTCGAGGGCCGTGTGGTCACCATGGCAGTAGTTAGCCAGCCCCCAGACTGAGTGTGTAACACGCAGAGTGGAGGGAGGGGGAACTGCTGATGACGGTGGTGAAGAGAAATGGCCGAGTGAGCTGGAGAGACTGTGTGACGCAAAGAAGCGCACTTACCAGAAAAGGAAGGGTTACCGAGGGGCGCGAGAAAAGAGGGCGCTTGGGCGGCGGGAACAGTCGGGAAAGAGGAGGAGGTGGCCGGAAGTGGCAGAAAAATGGCAGGGGGTGGCATGGATCAGCTCTGGGTGGCCGACAGGGGTGGCAGGGAGGTGGTAGGGAGGTGGCCGCTGATGGGAGTGGAGGCATAGTCGGAGGGGGGGCTGCTGTGTTGTTGGCATGGCAAGTCCAAGTCACCCTCCAGTCTGAGTGTGTAACACACAGATTGGAGGGGCGGACAGTTGAGGGCCGTGTGGTGACAATGGCAGTAGTTAACCGCCCCCCAGACTGAGTGTGTAACATTCAGAGTGGAGGGAGGGGACTGTTGATGACGGTGCTGAGGAGAGAAATGAAAGAGCCGAGTGAGCTGGAGGGTGTGTGACGCAAAGAAGCGCACTTACCAGAAAAGGAAGGGTTACCGAGGGGCGCGAGAAAAGAGGGCGCTTGGGCGGCGGGAACAGTCGGGAAAGAGGAGGAGGTGGCGGGAAGTGGCAGAAAAAATGGCAGAGGGTGGCATCCATCAGCTGGGTGGCCGACGGGGGTGGCAGGGAGGTGGCAAGGAGGTGGCCGCTGATGGGGGGGTGGAGTGGCATGGTCCGGCTCCGGGTGGCCGACAGTAGTGAGGGGGAGTGGCAGCGAGTGGCGAGCGAGTGGCCAGGCATCAGGTACGAGTGGCCGACAGGTGGCCGAGGGCAGTGAGGGGAGGTGGCAGCGAGTGGCCTCAGGAACGAGAGCATGTGGGAGATCAATGATGGACCAAAAATTTCAAAGCTCTTGCCTTTCTCGGACGAATCTCGCCGGATTTGGGTATTTTTTGATGCCACCTGCGGCAAACACCGGGGATGGGCGTTTGGAGGAGAATAGAGCTAGTTTCGTCAATTGTTTGGCCGTAACATGGTGCATGACTCCGAGATGAGAAACATGTGCAGTTTGACGCGTCAACCCACCTTTTGTGGCTTGTGGATGGATGATTTAGGACAGTTGGTCCAATTTCATGTTGAAAATGTACAATTCTGAACCACAACAGGTGTATGCCGCCATTCCCGCCACTTGGTGCACCAAGCAGTAGCCCCATACCAACCCCTCCCTGTAACGCGAGAGGCGCCTAGAATTACTTACATCGACCTGACCGAGTGCCCGGTAAGAAATGTTATTAAACGGTAAATAACGTGTAAATAACAGGGGTGTTTTTTACATATGACTTTCTCCCTCAACACTATTGTGCTCGCGCCTATTTCGAGGGAAGTCCACTTTGCTCAGTCCCACAGCCTGGTGTCCCGTCTCTCAGCGAACTCGAAAACTAAAAAATCATGGAGGTGCAGGCTTAGCTTGACGGTGATGATGCAATTTAATGGCGTGAGTCATGATGTAATTTACATTCGCCAGATGACTACGTGGCCCGTATCTAACAACTGGTACAGAAAACAACGAGTCAGAGGGGGGAATACAGCCCGTACCACAGTCAAATCAATTGTAGTTTATCGACGAGAATGGCCCACTCCATTACGGTCACCCCTCTCTTCAACGCCTGCTCCTTGATCTCCCTGTCCCTGATCTCCTCACTCAACCGTTTCATCGCCTGCAAATGCTCGACCTTGAAGATCCCCAGCTCGGACAATATTGGCGCAATGTGGAGCAAAGACGGCTCGCAGTCCCCGAGGATCAATTCAACAGATGTCATGGTAGTCGTCTTCACCACACTGGCATTGTCGCCAGCCTCAATTGGCACGTATGTACGCGGAGCCATCGTTCTCTGTTGCACCGCCATCTGGCCAGTTGGGCTTTCAGAGCCCCGTCTGCTCCCGTTGCTATATGGTGGCGTGTGCGGGAATGTGATCATTTGCTGATCATTGCCATACAACATATCGCATGAACACCTTTCTCCAATGAAGGACTGTTCCTCTTACCTCGCTGCGAGCATACGAAGATCCGCCCACCGATCCTCTCCTCAACGCCGGCGACGCTGGACGAAGATGCCCGACAACGGGAGGGATCCTCGTGCTCAACCCAGTGTTGTTTGAAGTCGAACTTGATCGACGTCCAGAGCCGGCGTGCTCAGGCTGCAGTACCTCCGCAACCTCAGATCGAGGGTGGGGGATCCGCGGAATTCCACCAGCCAGGCGTGGGCGCATCGCCACCATGTACTATACAACTTGGTCGTTTGCACGTTGGATAAAGAAAGCTACTACTGGAACGTACCTCACTGCGTTCGTAGGACTCTCTCTCCTTTGGGCGGGTGTACTCCTCAGTAACTCGCCGATACGACTCACCTGATGGCATCCTCCGGTGCGTATGACTCCCAGCCTCACTTCTCACCTCCTCTTCCACCTTTGTTCCCGACAGGCTGCTGCGTGCCACCTTCTCCCTCCACAACGAGATCGTCCTCTGCGGCCCGTCCTCGATCACCCTGTGTTCCACCAACTCTACCGACGCACGCCTTCCACTGACCTGTCTCACACTTTCCTCATCTCCGTACTGATCCATACCTAGTCGGCTCCTCCCAGGACTCCTCACCACCTCAGGACTAGATCTCCGCGCACGACGGGTCGCTACCGACACATCACTGCTCCTCCGACCGGTCACTTGCAAGTCTACTTCTCCGCCCAGCATCCGTTCCATCTCCGTCACATAGTTCCTATATCCGCTGACTGATTCTTCGTATTCAGGCCGTCCGTCGTCCTCATCGTTCCATTCGGTAGTGGGAAACTCGGTTGGAACGTTCGTGGTCATGGCGTCGAATTGATCGTCCAACGCGACGCTGGATGGCGCTGCGGGGACACGGTGGGAAGTGGCGGGGTATCGACGATCGTGGTGCATGTCTTGTAGAGGGGGGGAGCACAATCGAGTTGGTAATGTTGAGGGTTATTCTGCGCAATGTGGACATACATATTTGCTCACCGCTAGAACTTTGGTTCTGATATGTGGCTTTTCCAATGTGCATCGGTCGCTGATCCAAATCGGCACCCGAGTCCTCCCAGACGTCCGCACGTTGTAAGGGAAATATGGGCCTATCCGAGACGTGGAAGAGGCAAAGTGGAGGGGAGAAGGGGGTGGCGGAGGCGAAGACCGAGACTGAGCTATGAACAAACGTGCTCGTCGGCCAATGTACTGGGACTCAAGCCCACCATGCGTTTGCAGCATGTTCAACACGTGTTGCTATCGCGCCGCCGCCCTCCGGGAGCCCATGAAGATGGCCAGAGAAACGCAGGATTCTCCACGCGCGTGTCGTCTGTATGTCGTCATGGCCCAGGTTGCGGTATTCTGTAGAAGCCCTCAATATGGAGTGATTCGCACAAGTTTTTCTGTTAAAGCCAGAACTGAAACGATAGAAATTCACAAGAGAGTTCAAGTATCTACGCAATAATGATACCAAAATGAGAGCACAAAAAATTACAAACTCGGAAAGAGAACGCGGGGGAGGAGAAAGGGAAAGAGCGAATGAAAACGGTGGTCCAACAATTATCATCAGTACTAGTAACAAGGAACGAAAGATTATACTGCTACTCATGACTATCGACTCCCATGCCACCCATTACCCGTACCACTTCTTGCTCTGCTATCCCTATTGTCCCAATCTCGACGATCTGCAGAAGGCCCGCGGGGTGGCGGCGGTCGGATCGGCGAAGTGTGATTATATGTTGACAACGAAGGCGGAGGCGGAGGTAACGTCGATCCGTTCGCCACGTTTCGCAACGCGCGCGGGGCTCTAGGTAACGGTCTCGTGTTGTTAGAGTTGTAATGATATGGCTGCGACGATGGTGATGGGCCGCGATAGGACTGTGCGGGAGGCGGGACTTGCCGGAAGGACTGTGTCGGAAGATTTGACGACGACGCGCTGGCATGCGACAGCAGAGAACGAGGAGCGAGTGGTGGTGCTTTGGGCGGGGGAGGGCTGAATATTTCTCCGTCTTCTTGAGACTGCTGGCGTTGCAGTTCGTGTTGATAGGGCGTAACAGGAATTGTAGAAAAAACCTTCAGACCTTGTTAGCGAATATTACTGTCGAGAAAAGCTTACTAACGCACCCGCTTCGTCTCATGACGACTCTGTTCCTCCGCCCGCACCGGCTCCTTCGTCGATCTCTCGTCCCTGACTGGACTTCCCGACTCAGCAGTCTTTGCGACATCGACGCGGACCTCAGGGAGTTGTGGTGTACTATCAGGGACAGCAGACTTCTTCTCTGTCGTATCGGTTCCCGTTGCCATTGTCTTATCTGTCTCCGTCGAGGTCGAGGTCGCCGGCTGAAGCGATGGTGGGGGTGGAGGTGTCGTGGTCGTCTTTGCATTGAGCGATCTGCCGCCGAGGGGTTGTTTGGCCTTGAAGAAATCGAATCCACGTACGACACGAGGCGGAGGAGGTGGCAACGGCGGAGTTAATGGCCGTGACGACGTGTCAACGTCCATCGTCTGGTTCGCGGGAGGACCGGGTTCTGAGTTCGGTACGTCGGGCTTCAGCTCGGCTGGCTCCTCCACCAAGGGCTTCTCTGGGGCAACCCTTGACACAGGCTCCTCGACCAACGGCTTCACCGAAACCGCAGGAGAGACTGTCTTCTCCGCCTCTCGCTTTCTCGACAGATAGTCTCCCATGGAAATCTTCTTCTTCGGTGGCGGGGCGGGTGGGGGAGTTGGATCTCTGACAGGAGGCGGGGTTGGTTCACGAGGTGTCGGAGAAGGCGAGTGAGAAGCTTCTAAGGTTGAAAGAAGCTCGCTGTCGTCGTCCGTAGGAGTATGGGGAGAAGGTAGGGACCCCCATCCATGATCCTGAACTGGGGATCCCCATTCGGGCAGACTTGGGGAGCCCTGCTCCGGTGTTGTGTCACACCCCCATGGAAGGCCCATTGGAGGGGTCCATGATGCTATGCGTGGCGGAGAGGCGTCGGGGACAACTCCCGACGGTGAATCCGGAAAGAATCCCGGTACTTCACCACGTGGTCCTGGGTCTTGGGAGGTTGAAGGCGGTAGAGTTCGCGGTGACGACCGACGCTGGAATGGTTCTCCGAGTACCGTTAGTTCCTGTTCCGTCTCTGGAGCTGACGGCGACGGTTCGTCGATCTGCATCGCTGTTTGGGGCACTGATTCTGATATGGGTGGGGGTTCTGGTGGCGTCGGGACATTTAACGGAAGGAACTGAGGTTCGGAGGGTATTGGAGGGTGTAGTGCGGTAGCGAAGTATGAAGAAGGTCCGCGCATGGCGGGCGAGATAAGAGAAAGTTTAGCAAACGGTGCTGTGGGTGACGTTGGACTGCGCGCGGCTGGAGAAGAGTCCTCTGGAGATGGAAGGTGGGGGTGCTGAACGGACGGTGGCAACGGGGTCGGCGGCATGATTAGGGAATCTAAGCGCAACGACAGCATAAATGAAAGTAGAAGCCAGTGAGGTCGAGTCATTACGCACCAGTGTCTACCCCACCATTGTGAACCTCGCCCTCCTGCTGCTCCCTCCCAGCGTGCCTCGTCTCCTCGCCCACAACCATTGGAGAGGGACTAGGACTTCTCCTCAGTCCCTGCGCCCTCTCACGAATCCAACCCTTCCTGAGCCTCGGTGGCACGAGTACGGACGCGTTTGAGTGTAGTGGTCGCGGAGGGGGGGTGTCAGAACGTCGTTGTCGTCGTGGCCGATCCACAACTTCCGAGTCCACATCCATCTCGTCGTCCGCCGTCGTGGCCTTTCCTTTCCCCTTTCCGCCCTTGGCCTTCTCTCCTGGTAGGCGACCTACAGTTCGAATACAAGAGCGTCAGTCGCCACAGCCACGCGACAAGATAGGATATAAGGAGCGTACGTTCGGGGACGGCAAGCGTTGAAGGGCCTGCTTCTTCCCCTCCTGACGCGTCCACCATCTCAACACCGCTCATCCCGCCAGACATCGGTATCTTCTCCCTCGTCCTGAACCCTCTCTTCTTGCCTACTAATGGTCCCAGATCCACCTTCCCCTCTGTCTCTGACTCCTTGTCGTGTTCGCGCGTCGTCCTAAAATCGCAAGATGCCGATGCAGACGTGGAAGATGAAAGGGGGATGGGAACGTGAATGGAGGGCAAAGTGGGATGATCAACGAACTCGGCGAGCCGTGTGAGAGCACAATCTCGCGTCTTGTTCCCGCAAGCACAGGTGGTGAAGTTGGAGGAGAGGGCGTGGAGCATGGATGTCATTTGACTACGGAGTTGCTGAACGCGGTATGGTCTGAGTAGTGGTTTCAGTGACGGCATAGGTGATAGGATGGAAAGGACGCACGCAAAGTAATGAGGATTCTCGATCAACGCTGGTAGTTGATGAATCACACTGCCGTCATCCCACTCCCATCCAAGAACTACCTCCTCATTCGCCTTCAAATCCCTCAACGCGAATACTGCAAACGACAAGGTCTCAGCGTCTTCCTCTTCGGTGGTCGTTTCGTCTGTGGCGGGGGTCCGTGGTGGCTTCTTTCGCTTCCTGTTGTGCTTCGGCGGGCACACGACTGGCCGTAGTACCGCGTTTGGTCGACACCCATTTCGTACGTAGCGGGACTCGCGTCCTGTGAGACGTGCGTCCAAGGCGACGTCCAGGGGCGGCCCGACGAGATGAACGAATGGTTTGGGCATTCCGAGGTGCGCGTAGGAGTTTAATGGGTCGGAGAGGTACTGGGAGGAGGGGACAATGGTGGAGGTGTATGGGGCGATGTAGCCATCAGAGGGGATGGGTTGGGTGGTGTGTACGGCGTAGGAAGGGGGACGGACGGAGGGATTAGTATTAGGCGATAGGGTAGGGTTGCTGAAGGTGGAAGGCGGAAGTGCACGAAGAGACGTATGCGATGAAGGGCCGGGGATGGGGTCGTCGGGTGCGAGGACGACGGGGGACGCGGCGGGGGAGGGACTGTCGAGGGCGGTGGCGCCTCTCCAGGAGTGAGCCATCCGCCTGAGCTTGTCGCGAGTATGCTTCTGGGGGACGATGTCCATGTCGACGTGAATGTAGTCGTGCGCGGCGGGCTCGTCGATGTCGATCTGCTCGTCCTCGTTGGCGGGGGGAAGGTTGTGGGTTGAGACGGATATGCGGCGCTTGCGCTTTGTGTTGCCACTGCCGTCGATAGCGCGGCGGGGTTTCCTCTCGACGCCGGGAGAGACTTTGCGGGATTGGCGATGCTGCTGCTGCTGGTTATGTTGGGGGTCGTCGGCAGCGTTGAGGAGGTTCTGAGTCTCCTGCAGTTTGAACATGCGCTGCCGGGCGCGCTGGGTCTTGATGGCCTTGGACTTGTCGACGGGCCTTGGATGGCACTCCCAGCACTTCCAGACGTCGGGGACGTTCTCCTTGGAGACAATGCCGAAGCATGCACAGTGGACCCAGCGTTGGCAACCGTCGCAGGCCATCGAGAGGCCGTCGTCGTCCTTGTAGCCGCAGATGCACCTGATGGAGTCGTCCGGGTTGTCCGAGTCGGCAGTGTCCTCGACGACCTTCTCCTTCTCCTTTCCTTTCCCCCGACCCTTGCCCGCCTTCTTCGCGACAACGACGACCTCCCGCTCCCTCTCCTCCTCGGTGGTGTCCCTGTCCTGCTCCCTGTCCTCTCTTCCATCCAACTCCCTCACATGCTTGGCCACCTCCTCTCCCTTCTCCATGTTCTCTGTCGGCGGGGGCTTGAGTCTGGGCGGTTCTGCGAAGCTGAGGGACGACTTGCGTTTGAGGGGGACGACGGCATGAGGGAGAGACGCAATGTGGGAGCTGAGGTTGAGAAGACCCAGTGCGGCCTCTGCTGTGTCATTTTTCATCGGCAGCAGCGATGAAACAGTCGGGATCGCCAAATTGGGTGGACGGCGGGGATGGACGTGACGGTGAGCAAGTCCTCTTCCTCGACGCCGAACTCTCTTCAAGGAGGGTCATGTGACTTGAGCGTCACGTGAACATCACGCGTTTTTTGTCTTCACTCAAATTTCAATTTTTCAATCGATGTGCTGTTCTGTCATGGACCTGAACGCGAATTTATGGCAGACAGTCTCTCTTGGTCAGCTCCGACAATAACTCTCTCAAATCTCTGTCCCGGGCCTCTCGAGCATGGCGTGTGCTTACTTATTCCGGACACTGCACGCATCCGTCGGCGTCGGCAGCACTCGCGCTCTCCTGAGCTTCATAGTATTTCTCGCGTCCTCCGCACATCTCACTCCATACGTCTGGGAGCTTGGTCTCGTCGCACAGAAACACTCTGGCTTATTCACCGCGGTCGTAACGATACCAGACCTCTTGATTCTCTCTTCGGTACTGCGACACTTGCGCAGGCTTGTCTTGTGGCTATGTTCAATCCAGCGAGATGTAGGAAACTCAAGAGCCTCTACTTCATATGTGAACGCGTCTCGGAAGAACGTCTTCGCGTTCTTCGACATTCCATCCTGAACACTTCCCTGGTCTCTCTCAGACGTGTCACCATTGACTTCCGCGGCGTACCGTTGACTACCACTGACGTCGAGCGTTTGAGACGTTTTGACTGGGGGCTTCTCGACAAAGAGCTTAGCAAGCGCAAGACCATTGCAGAAGGTCCATGAGAGTGTGCCGGGGATTCGGTAGTCTCCGTGGCCGACTATAAACGAGACTTGATGATGGTCGATCAAGACTCTGTAGGTGGGTACGGTGGTGGGGAAAGACGAGATTTTGTATGAAATGAAAGCCAGGCTGAAACGTCTGCATGCAGCGAGGACATTGTCTGTGCGATTGTACAATTGATACGTTCCGCCGCCATATTCATGCCGCATGCGCTTCGGTTCTGACTTGAACTCATTCCCGTCACGTGAGTGTACTTCACGTGGTGTATTAATGATAGTATTAAATTCGTGTTTAAGTTCGAACTTCGCGCCGACTCCTCACCCTGCCCTCCACGAACCGTGGTGTTTGGAAGAATTGCCCCAACCCGGAGACGATGAAGAACAAAGCATCGCAGTTCGTACCACCATTCACAAACACATGCTGAAAGAGTATTCTCACATCTCTTTGTAGACTCCCCCCAGAGATCATCGACTTCATTCTTCAGAATCTAAACAATTCCGACCTCAAGGCATGCACCCTCCTCTCACGAAATTGTTATTCTCGCGCTCGCGAATGGCTGTTCTATACTTTCAAGGCTTCGTGGTCATGGCGTGAGGTTGATACCCTGCGCAGCGTCGCCTCCGGCTCAGAAATCCCTTTGACGGTGTTGGCTCTGTATGTCAAGGATTTGACCCTCACACGCTCAGGGCATGGTCGTCCCACAGCCGAAGACGTCCGTTGTCTGATTGCCCGCCTTCCATTACTTCATACTCTTCGTATGTCCGGGTTCGCCATGCAGAATCTTTCCGTCCCCCCGAGGTCCTTAACATTGTCGCGACCCTTGAGGCTGCTCCAGCTCTCTAGGATCCGATTCTTCTTGCCATCACCACTCCGTCACAAAACCTACCCCCCTGATGTTAAAATTGAAAACTTGCCAAAATGCTCAATCATTGACCTTCTCAGCTTGTTCCCATCCATCGACACCCTCCATCTCGACTCGGTACACATTGGCATTTTGCGTCCGCATAACTACAAGTCTCCTTTTGTCATCGCCAACTCTGATTTTTCCAATTGCATCACTCCACTGTTTCCCTCTTTCAGCAGTCTTGGTGTAAAGACGCTTATCATCAACAATCCCGAGCATTTCCCAACTCTACTCCCTCTGCTGGCGACATCCAGCTCCATCCGTTCCGTTGAGCTGAAGTTCTGGGCCTTGGGTGACGGCCAACCACTCCTTTCCGCACTTGAGCCGCAGCTCCGTAATGTTCACCTCGGTCTCCCTGACTTGAAAGGCAATGAAGTAAGCATCTCCATCTTAATCAGTTCAGCATTCTGCTCACTCGACCTCAGTCCCGATATGATCTCTCAACGTGCACCAACCTGACAACACTTCATTGTACCGGCACAATGCGCGGAATGACCTCAAGAGATACCCTTTGCCTGCTTCGCCATGTCGTCGCAGACCCCTCCCTAAAATCCCTCAGTCGGGTTATAATTGAACTCCGTCACGTTGAACTAGCTACCGGTGGCGTCAAACGCCTCGGAAGGTTCGACTGGGGCTTTATCGACAAACATTTCGCCGCACGTCAGGAGACGGAAGAGGTGACGATCAAGCTGGGTGTTTGCCCAAACGCACGCACCCACTGGTATTACACCGATGTGAGCAAGGAGGAGCTCGCGGAGTGTATGAGGCGGAAGCTGCGTCGTCTGAACGCAAGGAATATCCTGAACGTGTCGTTGTACGAGTTCCGCAAGTGCAATGTCCCAGATTCCCTTGATTTATTCTGAACTGTTCGTCTTCCAGTCCCTCGAGATTTGAACTATCCGTAGCACCCCTTCCACGTGCCAGTGCGCAGTCGCCACCGTATTCCGAAGAATTGATTGGCTCAAGATGTTATAGTTCTTACACAGCATTCATCACGAAACCGACGATGTTATATATATTGTGTACATCCGCGAGATCATGTCGTACTTCCCTTGATTGTCTCCTTCAGCTCAGCCAGCGATTGTCGCACTGCATCGCTCAATGTCCCTATGAGACGTAGATACGAGTCCGCGGTCCCTCTATGTCTCGCGTCTCTGACCTGTTCATATCTTGTGTAAGTGTTTGTGTACACGCACGCGGTTGTCATAGACGTACGTGGTCGAGAGAGGTCATGTAATTTTGCTTCTGCCGAATAGGGATAGACAACGGAGGTAGTTTGTTGCGCAGTAGTGGGATAGATGACAGGATCCGTGACAGTCGTCCGTTTCCGTCCTATAAAACAACAATCGCATTGAAATGGTTGCAGCGTGCGCACAATATTTCAAGCGTACCTCAAATGGGTGGATGGTGAGGAACACATGTTGAGACCACGCAGATACAAAGAACGGATCCACGTTCTGTCGGATTAAGTACTGCGAAACCCTCAGCGGCGGCACAAGTTCAGACGGACGGATATATTCCACTCACATTGAAGCGGTCGCAGAACACGTTCAGTTCTGCGTCAACAACATCGTAGGGACAATACTGAATATGCCCAACTGCCTGGTCGCCACTCTGTTTTGCGGTGACGTTAAACTTGAGGTCTTGCCTTGTTTTCCCGATGTGTGTGTATTTCACCACCACGGTCGAGCCTTGAGCTCCAGATGAAGATGTTCCGGGAAGAACACGACTTGATTTCATGAGAAGGAGGTGCAGGTCACATATGGTCTTGATGTCGAGTGGCGCGGGGTCTTCGTCTAAGAACGCCGAAGATGTTACCATCTCTATCGTCTAAAAATAAAGACTGTTAGTGCATTCAGATGATATTAACGAGCGAATAGAAATTGAGACCTTAAAGGTGTCTTGAAGAAGGGAGACTGCATCGGCGCAGTCAGTGATTTCTCCTCCGCGAATGTTATTGTTCTTGATTTCTACGTTCGTAAACCCTGTGTTGACCAGCTTTTTGGTGGTCTGAAAGCGATCATGAGAATGGCAAGGCCGATGAAAGAAGAGGAAGAAACTGACCGCGTCATCGAACAAAGCAGCGCCCTCAAGTGCTTGCGTCTCCACGCAAAGATAGTTCACATACTTTCGTTGATCTATTTCACTGAGGCTATTCCACACATTTCTGATATCCTGGTAGTCTCTCGGTGTGAAGGCGTCGTGAGCTAAAAGCTCTGTTGGATTGTCCGAAGTGATTGTGGATTGCCATCTTTGACTGCCATATTTCGACATGTTAGTGGGATTATATTTGTAGCTCTGCACTGCATCAAAATGTGAGCCCAGCGGAACAATTGCAGAAGTAGGTTCCAGCGACGTACACTGTGATTTAGCCTCGCGGAGAGCCCAGCGTTCTCGGTCTTGTATCCAGTCCTTCATCTCCGGGGTTGCCATCGTGGGGGACTGTAAGATAAATGTATCTTCAATCCAAGTGTCTTCACGTGGTGTCTTTTTCACGTACCTTCTTATACAGCTCCAGAGCGGAAATGTGAGCACCGCTCATCCATCGCATATCTGCAACGACTCTTAGTAGATACTGTGAGTCGGGGTATATCTCGAGCAGGTCCTCCCATGTCCTCGCAGTGTGAGCGAACGGCCCCGCAGATCTCGACTGGACTCTCAAAGACTCGCGCAGCATCTTCCTGTGGGCGAGTTCGGTAAAAACGCTCATGTCCTGATGATATGACGTCAGCGGCCCTGTATGTCATGCGATCTAGGAGAGACATACCTCGGATGATATCTCAAAGACACGAGTACGGTTTATGTTCTGGTTACGGAACACATCATCTACGTTGAGCGCACTCATGCTGGTAGATTTGAGTCAGATCGGAGGAAATTTCGGGAGGCGACAATGCTACTAGTAAGTATGTGAGCTGACGTTCGAATTTTTTTCATGAATGTTGAGATACCTAGAGCGACAAAGCAGCTTAACCGTATACCTCGCGTGCAATCGAGGGAGCTTCAAGCTGAAGAGGGCCGGATGAGAGGATGCGAACTTGGAGAGCAGGATTGCGATCATCGATCCACCAGCGTTTGGTGCTGGCCAAGCTGTGCTGGAGAACGTTCCGGGTTCGGTGTTGAAATACTTAAAGTCCGACTGAGCACTCACTATTGGAGCGATCTCTAGTTGCTGCAGCGGAAACCCCGTAGACTGTGGACATGGCTGAGTGGAGAAGCGGAGACATTGTGGCGAGGGGTCGGACTATGAACTTCGACGACCGACGCCGGCAGCTCGGCAAAGCGACCACTCGGACTTGTAGTAGCAAAAACAAACTACGATTGAAATACTCTGGCACGAGACATCACAAAGACGTGTACTGAAAACAACAAGATAGCAAACGAGGCGGAATACGCACTACATGCCCTCACAATCCGGCGTTGAACAACTCAATCTGAACGCTCTCCAGCCTCTTCTTCCTTGCCAACAGCTCGTCTCTCTCATGTACCACATTCGGGTCCTCCGCAAGGTACGAAGCACATCGAGCAGCAGAGCTGAAAGAACCGAGACCGAGCTTCTCAATGAGACACGGCTGCAACTCGCGCGCGAACGCGAAAAGGAACATGTTGTCAATGGTCATCGGGACGTTGTCGATCATCCTCTGAATACGCATCCAACATCAGGTCAGCAAGGGCAGCGAAAGATCACAAAAGCAAGCATACCTTGTACGAAACGTGGAAGTACGCTCTCACTTCTGCCATCACATCCATTTCCTGCTCATACACGTCCGGCGGCACGAGCTTCCCAAAGTCCTCCACCGTCGCGTTATACCCCAGCTTGACGAGCAGAGACAGCGCCTCGTTTTCCAATTTGGCGCGTTCCCCCGGGTCCACTTCTCCTTTCTTAAGTGGCGTCGACTGAGGCGTGGCTGCAGGAGGTGTGGTCACGACAGGTGTAAAGAGTGTCGTTTTGGCCCCAAATACGCTCCCTGTTCCCGCTGGAGTAAATGACGCTGAATTACCCGATAGTGAGAAGCCAGTTGAGGATGATGCACTTCCAGCTGAAGTCACTGGTGTTGCGGATTTAATGGATTGTAATGAGGGGAGAGGTGGAGCGGCGAATTGCCAAGGTTCCGCGCTCGCGTTGACTAAAATTGGGTGTGAGTTGAGTTATGGTCGTGTCGAGGGCGCGAATGACTTACGAGCCGGTTTGGCAGTCTTGTGATGCTTATTGACCGCCGGCTGGTCTTCAAACGGAACAACACCGTCCCGAGCATTCTTGTACTTCGCAAGGTACTTGTCCTTCGTGACTTGTAAGTAGTGCCCGTTCTGGGTGAACGGCGTCCCCTCGCACTGTAGAACAAATAGAATCTGCTTCCAAGTATCATCGTGTTTTGTGCGAAGAAGTTCCATGATGATGTGACTAAGAACGAACATGATCAGGTAGGTCACGAGAGAAAGCCATTGAAAAGCGTACATGATGCGGGACTTGAGGTTTTCATAGCGCTTGAAGTGACTGTTGATGAGCTGAACGACGGTCTTCTCAAGTGCTTTCTGCACACCTTCCAGGCAATGGTTAGTATCAGGCTCCCAAGTCGTTTGTGTGTTTCTGATGAGAGAAAGTTTTGCAGAGTACGGGACGTTGTTGGGAAGTTCTCGCGTCAAAGACCTATACTATCCATGAGCCACTGGCTTCGTGCGCAGAGTAGTCGGACGGTTCTCACCCAGCAATGTGTTTTCGCACATCTTCCAGATAAATTGGGGTATCCACCTTTACCCCCTTCTTACCTGTCTCCACTTTCTCGTTATCGTCTTCTTCGTCTACCTCGATCCACTCAGCCGCATGTGGATCCTTCGCGTTCGAGTACGGCACAAATCTCGGCGCACTTGCTCGAATGTCCTTCTTGAGTAGTGCATACGTTCTTCGGTTTTGCTGGACCAATGAAGAGTGTTGCGAGTCGCCTTGAACCAGAAGTCGAAGATCTTGACAAAACCCTGTGATCATGTTCAGGATGTAGGCCGAGGGTTCTGTGGTGATGAGTGGCGGGAGGGCAGCAAGTCGGGCATTGCACGCCAGGAGTTGTTCGGTAACTTGAGTTTGGAGCGTCGGAAGTCTATGCAAACATTAAGCAAACCCCTGTATGACAAAGGCAAATATACGTACTTGTCGTCGATGATTTGACTAAGGAGCTTGCTGAGCGTTGTGATGAGGTTGCGCGTTCCAAACCGATGCTGGTGGGCGGAGGTTGACCACGGGGTGTTTTGCGCAAAGAATTCTTGCTCGGCCTGTCGAGCCTCGGAAGCGGTGATCCCTCTGGTGCGCTCGTCATCATCGGGTTGACGCGTGCAATAGTAGCCGTGGCGCAGCTCATAGCGACGCCCCTCAATAACACCCATCCACAGATCTCTCGCGGTGGTTGCGCCAGCAGTCAGAGTGTCCGGCTTTGTCATGACGCCTTATGGGAGCGTCGTCAGATGAAGCATGCCACACCAGAACAAAGTAAAATACCTATAGTGCGACTACCGGTAGGGTCTTCCATCTTTGCGATACGGACGGCTTTCTGGTTCTCTATGTCATCTGAGTATAGGTCATATTAGTCTTTGCGGAGATATTTCAGAAGAGTGATGAACGCACCACTCATGGGTATAGTAACAAGAATAAGACAATTGCCCTTGATATGGCTCCGCACCAAGTCTTCCACGAGCTGCACAGTTGCTGGCTCCGCGTTTTGAATGATACCTATACATACTTCGTTAGACAGGGGACCATAATGTAAGTGATTGTGATAACGCACCTGGGAGGTCCACAAATGCCAGATCCGTCAACTCCGGTCCAGCCAAATCGATGCAGACAACATTTCTTGAAAACTTCAACGCGTCCTTTGACTTTGACTTTGACTTGAGCTGGTCCTTCGACATGCCGACATAGATGTCCGAATCATCATCTGGATTAAGAACGGCGAGTTGAGCACCCCTCAACGCCAATTCTACGTCGGATTTGTCAGTGATGAGACTGCCAAAAGGGACTTCGTGGACCTCATCGCGCGCGGTGCCGTCGGCGTTGAACTCCCAACGGACGGATACCTGGCATTGCCACGCGCCACTCGACAATGAAAGACGGCATTCCATAGGGCAGCGAGTGCATGTCCCAGCATCGCGCGGGACGTTGATCTTAGAGACAGAGTGAGAACGCTGAGGCTGGACAAAACGTGTTGCGACGTACCCCTGAGATTGCCTCTACCAGACTCGACTTTCCTGCACTCTGATTCCCAATAACAACGATTCGAGGGAGGTCCAAATCAGCTTGAGCCCTGCATGTCGAAAACGAAATAAATAAGTCCGAGTTCGCCAACGGTGAATGAGCATCACTCACCCTATTGCCCGTAGTTGGTTGATGAGAGCAAGGTGCTCTTTCCGTCGCTGAGCATAGCCCGAGTCGCTACTGGACAGCTGGGCATCCATTGAGCTGGGAGAACGAGAAAAGGGTTACGGTTGGACATGAGGAGCGCAGAACGTTGCCGCTTTATTCAACAGAGAAGGGAATGCCAAAACGGCAAGGCGAGATACGTAAGCAGTTTGAGGTTGGAATATTGATATTGGAAAGAGTTCTGGCTGCCGTGAAGTGCAGACTGTAGTGGATTTTGCACTATCGACGAAGCGGAGACTTCAGTAGGACAACGTCGAGAGTCTCCTCGGTAAAGCGAGACGAGAATCCGAATCGTACACACGTACTAACGGCGACCAAAAGCAAGTGAAAATTATCAACGTATGCATTGCACTAATATACGAGAACCAAGATCTAGAAAAAAAACCTCAACCTCTATCATAACCCAGCATTGAACAACTCCATCTGAACGCTCTCCAACCTCTTCTTCCTCGCCATTAATTCATCTCTCTCATGAACGATAGTCGGATCCTCCGCCAAGTACGACGCGCACCGTGCCCCAGAGGTAGAAGATCCAAGCCCGAGCTTCTCAATGAGCCAAGGTTGCAACTCGCGCGCGAACGCAAAGAGGAGCATGCTGTCAATGGTCATCGGGATGCTGTCAATCATACGCTAGAGTATTGCACATGTCAATAGGCAGTTATACAAAAAGAGGAGTGTTGAACCCCACCTTGTAAGAAACATGAAAGTACGCTCTCACTTCCGCCATAACATCCATCTCGCGCTCATACACATCCGGAGGCACGAGCTTCCCAAAGTCCGCGACGGTCGTGTTTGTGTACCCAAGCTTCACGAGAAGGGACAACGCTTCGTTCTCCAACTTGGTGCGCTCTTCGGGGGCCATTCTCTTCAGCGAGCCAGAGGTAGGCGTCGTGCTCGCAAGTCCAATCGGAGACGGTGCGGGTGTGAACGTGAATGCATTGGCAGATGGGTTAGGCGAGGCAGCAGGAGCAGGAGTGGCGTCAGGGGTAGCTAATGACGACGAGAGTGGTGACGAAAGTTGAGAGGTACTGTTGGCAGTAGGGGCTGGTATCGCCGCTGCCTTGGATGCTGTCGCAGCCAACGGGGTCGCTTTCCTCTTCTGCTGCGCGGCTTGCCCGGAAAAGTCAAAAGGAGAGACGCCAAATTCACCGGTGCCGTTGGCTTGAGGCGTAGTGGTTCCCGGAGCTGAGTTATGTGACGATTAAATTCTAGTATGGGATAAAATGGGTACGCTGTGCTTACCTGTTGCGGTACTAGTGGTTGTCTTACGACGCTTCGGAGAAGGCTGATCGTCGAACGCAGCAATCCCGTCACGGGCGTTCTTATACTTTGCGAGATACTTGTCCTTTGTGACTTGCAGATAGTGCCCGTTTTGCGTGTATGGCGTTCCTTCGCACTGAAGGACGAATATGATCTGCTTCCACGTTTCCTCGTGCTTGCTGCGGAAAAGGTCCATGATACTGTGTCTGAAGGGAGAGTTAGTTACGTGGTAACGTAGGGACAAAGGGTAACCAACATACAGGAGACGAGACTTGAGATTGTCGTATCGCTGGAAGTGGGTGTTGACGAGACGGACAACGTTGCTCTCAAGGGCCTTCAGCACTCCTTCCAGGCAAAGTTTGGTACTGGGCTCCCAAGACTCTTGCGTTTTCCGAATGAGGGAAAGCTTTGCGGAGTAAGGAACATTGTTTGGCAGTTCTCGTGTCAAGGACCTAAAGAAGGGTTGAGCGATTGTGCCCAGCTCGCTAGGCCTGTCCAAACTTACTTTGAGATATGCTTGCGGACGTCTTCTAGGTATATCAGACTGCCCTCTTTTCCCACAAATTCCATGCCCTCATCCCGATCCTCCTCATCGTTCTCCGCAGTCCACCCTCCAGCACCCGAGTCTTTCGCACTCGGGAATGGGACGAATCTCGGCGCGCTACTCCTAACGTCACTCTTGAACGTAGCGTACGTTCTGCGGTTCTGCTGGACCAGCGTAGAGTTATCCGAGTCGCCTTGAACGAGAAGCTGGACCGCATGGCAAAACCCTGTCACCATGCTTAGAACATACGCAGAGGGCTCGGTGGTGATGGGTGGCGGAAGAGCAGAGAGACGAGTAGTACACGCCAAGAGTTGTTCAGAGACCTGTGTCTGAAGCGTGGGGAGTCTATGCACACATCAATAAACCGCTTCCCAGCAACACAACCTAGAAACCCACTTTTCGTCAATAATTTGACTTAGAAGCTTACTGAGAGTGGTGATGAGGTTGCGTGTTCCGAATCGCTGCTGGTGGGCGGAGTCTGACCACGGCGGATTGTTCGCGAAGAAGTCCTGTTCGGCCTGCCGGGCTGCAGAGGCGGTAATACCGTTGGTTCGCTCATCGTCATCAGGCTGACGGGTACAATAGTACCCGTGCCTCAAAGGATAGCGACGGCCCTCGATGACGTCCAACCACATCGCTCTTGCGCTGGTTGCACCGGAAGTGAGAGTGTCCGGCTTTGTCATAACACCTTTGGGCGTAATCGTGAGGCGAAGCATGAAACCGCTTCAATTAAAGGACGTACCTATGGTGCGGCTACCCAAAGGGTCTTCCTGCTTTGCAATACGGACGGCCTTCTGGTTCTCGATATCATCTAGGGACAGGTCAGGCCAGCCAGGAGGTGAAAGAACGTAGGTGACATACCGCTCATGGGAATAGTCACAAGAATTAAACAGTTGCCTTTAATGTGGCTCCGCACCATGTCCTCCACAAGCTGAACGGTTGCGGGCTCCGCATTCTGAATGATACCTGGATGGTACTCGTCAAACAGGAGTACGACAAGAAAACAGCATTTAAAGCGCACCTGGAAGATCCACAAACGCCAAATCCGTCAACTCAGGGCCCGCCAAGTCTATACAGACAATGTTTCTTGAGAACTTCAACGCATTTTTGGACTTCGTCTTGAATTGCTGTTTTGGCATGCCGATGTAAATACTGGGGTCATCCTTTGGATTCAAAACAGCCAGCTGCGCACGTCTCAACGCCAATTCAACGTCGGACTGATTGGTGATGATGCCGCCGAAAGGAACTTCGCGCACTTCGTCGCACGCGGAGCCGTCAGCGTTGAACTCCCAGCGAATGGAAACCTGGCATTGCCACGCGCCACTAGAGGATGAAAGGCGGCATTCCATGGGACACCGAGTGCACGTCCCGGCATCCCGAGGAACGGTAATCTTTGGACAGAGTGAGAATGCTGGCCTGAACCAGAAGTGACGGCAACGTACCCCTGAGATTGCCTCTACCAGACTCGACTTTCCTGCACTCTGGTTCCCAATGACAACGATTCGAGGGAGGTCCAAGTCAGCTTGAGCACTGCATGTCGAAAGATTAATAAGTCTCCTAAGTGCATGGATGGAACGCCACTCACCCTATTGCTCGCAGCTGGTTGATGAGAGCGAGGTGCTCCTTCCGGCGTTGAGCGTATGCAGAGTCGCTGCTCGACAGCTGAGAATCCATTTAGCCGGGGGAGGATGGAGAGAGAGAAAGAGTCGGACATGAGGGGCGGCAGGCTAGAATTTATACTCGAGGCCTGAAAGTAAAATCCTTTGGACAAAGAATTTAAGAAAGGAATGCCGAAACGGCGCCTACCGTGACCCTTTACTCGTAACCCGACGCACGTAAGCATTTGGGAACACAGCTGCACTTTTCCACCAAATCAGTTGAGCGTTGAATGTCTTCAGGAGCACTTGCTTGAGGACAACTTGAACGGTAATCACCGACCTGGGAATCTTGGACGGAGCCGTTGGTCAACAGACGTCAACACTGCCTGTATACTGTATACCATCTGCAGCGTCATCCCACCCACCCGTACAGCTCGAGGAGAATACGATTCACCGCCATTAAAAATCTGGCTTCTCAACTTATTTGCTCAAGCCCATCCACTTTTTACAGCCCGGAACGACGCGCCAACAAGCGTCAACAAACCCCGTGAGATCACGGATAGCATTCCGAGCTCATCATCCCCACAATCCTTGCCCATCCAGCCACCTTCATCGCAATCAACTCCTTTTCGATGGCAACAAAGTAAGTCTGCTTCCTTGAGCTAAAGCATCCGCCCAGCATCGCTCAATGATCAATCATATCAGTGCTCAACTTGAGCTGCCCAATGACGATGACGCATTCTGGGTACCTGCGAACATGGTTGAGAGCGAAGACTCATTCGCCTGTACCTTGAAGGCCATTGATGCCGCGATTGCGTACCATAACTCAGCCGCTGCAAGACTAAAGGCCCGCAGAAACGCAATGATGCCGGTATCTCGCCTCCCTTCTGAGGTGCTGGCATACATCTTCCACTGGTACATCCGTATCGTGACCGGTGATCAGCCCGATCCTACCAGGTTGGCATTGTTGCGCGAAGTATGCCGAAGCTGGGATGAGGTGGTCATGTCGTCCGCGGCGCTGTGGTCAAGGATCTCTGTCACAGAGTACTCGACGCTCAAGGCCACTCAGACATGGCTTGCCCGTTCGAAGGAGGCGTTGCTGGACATAGAGATTTTCTCCGCAGACTCTCCTACGCGTCCGGAGGACCGAAACACTGTCAAGGTGGTCATGCCTCACATCCGACGTGCTCGAACTCTGAGTCTCGAGATGTCTGACGAGACTTACGATGACGTTGCAGATGTAATTCCTTCACGTGCACCTTACCTCCAGACTCTCGAGATACTCGCACCCTACTCCTACAATCGTCTGGTACGCGGTGGTCTCACATTTTTGGCCTGTTGCGAAATGCCATGTCTACTTCACTTATCACTCAAAGGATATCATCACACACCCGTTCTGTTTCCTCCATCCATAACCCATCTTCAATTGTCTCCCTTTTATACTCAAAGACACGAGCTTCCGACCGTCATTCAAACAATTGCGACGCTTACTTCATTGGAGTGTTTAACTCTGGATTTGGAAACCACTTTCACGTCGTCACCTCACGCGGTACAAGCACTGGCAGTATCCTGCTCCCTTCCTCGACTGAAGAAAATCGATCTCTCCATAAATGTGGAAAACACTATAAGCACGCTCCTGGATTGTTTTGTTGTACCCTCCTTCGCCAGAATTCGGCTCCGCAACGATATCTCTCTAGGTGAATCGGTGACGGCACTCGCATCGTCTCTCTCTGCCAAACTCAAGACATCCATCGTTGATGCAGAAGATAAGTATGCTGTGGAGAAAATGTTCATCAAAATAGGCTCTATTGCCTTCTTCAAGCGGATGGATGGGGAAGATAGGGCTCCAATTTCTGCCGATACAATTCTTCCCCATCTTGAGATCTCGTGTATCAGGGCAGGCCCCAGGATCCTCCAAATCTGCGATCAGCTCCCCCTCCGCGACGTGATTCACCTCTCGGTCGATACATATTACAAGCCATGGTTAAGTTTGGTTCAGACCTTTCACAACATCGAGACACTCGAGATTGGGGGCCGACCAGCAGCCGTAATGTCTCCAAAGGACATCATAACCCTGCTGCGTATCGACACTATGACGAATCAACAAAACGGTCGAGCGTTTGAGGGAGAGACCGAATCCCTCCCTCTGAACGCCGCCGCCGCCGCCACCACCATACACTCAACCCTCCCCAAACTCAAACGAATTATCCTGATAGGTATCAACTTCTACGACGTCAGAGAGAGCAACGGCGGTCTCGCTTCCACTTGGTTTATCAACGGTCTACGCGCCGTGCTCCGGTCTCGTCATCGGGAAGGAGCAAAGGTGGAGGAAATGGAGATCAAGGAATGTTTTCATGTGAACGAGGCGGATATCGAGTGGCTGAGGAGAACGGTGGCAGTAGATTGGGATGGTAAGGTTCAAACACCGCCAACGTTGAATTCGGATGACGAGAGTGTCTATATGTCAGATGAGGACTAACTGTGTGGCACTGTGACTCCATACATAAGAAACAGAATTTGAGATTTGATGTTAACGCGATGTATCGTCTGCCGATAGAGTCGTTTCTTTAGGGCTACATGACCACCGGCGCGGAGTACCTCGTTCCAAAAATACCAGCTTGCTTTGCCTTTATTTCTAAAATCGGGTATATATGAACACACGTGAACACTCGAACGAAAACGCGAGAAAGACGTACGAAGCGCGATATGCCTTGAAAAGAACCTCGCCCACGCAAAGTTGCCTGATAGCCAAGGTCAGTTATTTGTTGTGAGTCATAGCGACTCGAAGAGAACGCATACCTATTGTGTACCAAATCCCCTCAGTGCCCAACTCCCTCCACGCGCCACTAATCTCTCCTTCCTCATTAAAATTCCAGATGCGCGGTATCTTGTCGGCGACAGCATCTCCTACGATGGGTCGGATCAGGTCTCGCATATCGCCATATCTGACAAAAAAGACAGATAACACAGCTAGCTCAGTAACAAGAACACATTGCAAGTCAGAAGAAGAGATGAAGAGTACCCGGTGGCAAACAGGACAACGTCCGCTTGAACTTCCTCCCCGTCCTCAAAGACGAGACCCGTAGGAGTGAACCGCTCCACCTTCGTCCCGTTCTTGATCTTGATCTTCCCGTCGATAATCTTCTGGCATGCGCCCATGTCTGAGGTCAACGAGAAGCGTCGTAAGCTGGAAGCGCACAGGTGAGTGTTTCTAATAACGGTGTACCTATGTAGTATCCACCCGCTCGGGTCCAAAAAAGCCACATTATACCGCCCCCTTCTCCATCGTTGGTCTTATATCCTCTTGTATGCAACCCGTCAAGCATTTCCCTATCATTTAGCGAGATCCTAGTAAGACAACTCTCGGATACCCGGGTGAAATGACGCACCTATCAGCTTCAGCAGTAGCTTGTGCAGTCCTCAAGCTAAGT
Organism: Cristinia sonorae; assembly: GCA_021029105.1. Classification (NCBI taxonomy): domain Eukaryota; kingdom Fungi; phylum Basidiomycota; class Agaricomycetes; order Agaricales; family Stephanosporaceae; genus Cristinia; species Cristinia sonorae. The sequence goes on along the minus strand of JAEVFJ010000033.1, from coordinate 235,392 downwards.
ATTTTCCCAAGTTTGTGCGGGAAACAGTTGGCGAGACGGTCTGCGACGTCTATGGGTGGACCACCTTCCCAGTAAAATGCTGAAAGGACATGCTTGAGAAAGTGCCACATTGGGGTATGAATTGCACGTACGCTTCAATAGGCGGGGCATGCCTTCCTTGTCAGACATGACGAATGTCGACGAACGCTGAATCATAGTGACATCTATGGTAGTGAAAGACGTGAAAATGACGGGTGATCGAGAAAAGGAAAGAACGTACCGACACCATATTCAGCATATTCAGCGCAGATGTCGTGCGCAGATGTGCACGCACCGACCACAACGACTTTCTTACCCAAATGATCCATCGCGCTCTTATGCTGACTAGAGTGCAACGTTTGTCCTGTGTAGAGTTCCTGGCCAGACTATCTTTAGCCGCAAAGACTCTGCGCTGAATAACCAGAAACGTACCCTTCCAAGTATGTCCGGAATCTTCGGTTCTCCTACAAACCCTAGTGCAAACACGATGTGATCGGTTACGAGCATCTTTTCCTCTCCAGACTTTAAGTTTCTCATCGTCACAGACCACTTGCCAGACTTGTCATCGCGCGATGCATTCGTGACGAGAGTGGAGGTCCAGACGTTCAATTCCATTACTTCAGCGTAGTGCTCGAGCCAGTTGGCGAGCTTCCTAGCTGGGGTAAATGCTGGCCACGTCGGCGGGAAACTGAGGAGAGGATGAGTTCCATGGTAAATGTGGATGTAAATCAGACATACTCGAGGTATGGGAGGTGATTTGACCCTGTGACAACATGTGAGTCATGGCGGGACACGGACGGATGACTGGTTGAAACTCACACACGGTATCGTGCAGACACAATGCGTCGTACCTATTCCTCCAATTATCCCCAACCCTCTGATTCTTCTCAACGACCAATGTCCTGACTCCCAGGGTCCCCAGCCTCGCTGCAACACCCAGAGCCGCGTTCCCCGACCCAACAACAATAACCTCTGGCTGAACCTGGGAATCTTTAAACGCCTGCTCACGACGGCGAGCCTCCTCCCATTTGCCATGGTTAGGAGCGAAGGAGCGAAGGGGTCCGATATGTTCTGGATAGTCTTTGAGTGATACAAGCTGCGTGGAGAGGATAAAAGCTTTGCTCCTGATCGCGGACTCCGCGGGAGTGAGGAATGCAAACGCGCGTCCGTTGGCGACCTTCGTCTCAAAGTTGAACTGGACGCGAACGAACTGGAGGTCGTCATACATCTGTAGTAACTCGGTTTCAAATGCGGGTCGGTCGGCATTGACGGCGAAGCCTATTTCATCGTCTTGTCCGATAAGCCTCTCTTGAAAGAACGTTCGGATGTTATCGTGTCCATGGAATGTCCTCAGGTCCCAGGTCAAGGCGAAAATGTCGCGCCACCAGCCATCAGAGTGGAATGTCTGCAGTATCGCCAAAGTGTCTTGCGAGTGAAGTGCGTGCGCAAATGAGCCAAGCCATTCCTGTGAGACCGAGTATATGTCCGTCCCAGGCGGGAAGGCGGGTTGAGAGGTAGGAAGGGCGGCAGCAGGCGCCATTTGGATTGAGGACTAAGGTTGCGTGAAGCTCGACGACATTGATATATACTTGTGTTTCGCTCCGATGTGTGAGAATGGCCGCGTGCTACAAAACCAGGGCACTCTTCTTCAGGAATACACCGAAGGTACAAAGATAGAACGCACCAACCACACACTCCTGACATCTTTCCCGCCTCGACCCAATGGCCCACCCACTCCCACTGATCAACCTTCCATGAGGTCACAAGTTCACCTGCTCTTGCTCGCTCGTCTCACGGTAAAGAGCAAACGTCCAGGGCGTGACAACCCTGGAAGTATCCGGGGCCCGTTGCGCGTTAACATTTTGCCAGTAGATGTTCTGTCAAGGATGATGATGGTCGATATCAGAGGCTACCCAAACTTGGAGATTGGGTTGGAGGCGTTAGACAACAAGTGTCAACAAAATCAAATTAATTTTCAAGAGCCGTCTACTCCGCTCCAACGGACTTGCCTTTGAGCAGTGAGCACAACCTCACAGGTGCGTTAATTCATGAGCAATGAGACCACAACATCAGTCTCACCCCGACTCTCCACAACAGTCATGAATGAGTCAAAGGAAGCAGGCTCTTCGTCCATGTCGTTTGTCTATTGACCAGGAAATTTTCGCTCAAACTCAAATGGACGTACTTGTCAAGTTGAAATCTCGTCAAAACGCTCTTGCCCCTGTCTCTCGTCTGCCTCCTGAGACCCTCTCTCTCGTGTTCCACGAGTGGGGTGTGTCGTCATTGGAAGGAAGTGGCAAATTTGACCCCTGCGCTCTGGACTAGGATTATCATCGGACAGCTCTCCCCTCCCGAGGGGCCCGGGGTTGAACTCTTTCTTCGATACGCGAAACAGTCATCGCTATACGTCGACATCGTGATCCTCGAGCATGATTGGAGGTGCATTCCAGCCCGCCTTGAATCGGTTCTCGTCGTACTCTCCCACCTCCACCTTGTTTCCTCGCTCACCATCGCAATGCCCCGTGAAACATAGGAGACGCTGGAAGAAATGAAAATTCTCCCCTCGTCTGCGCCACGTCTACAAACCTGCGTCTCCTTGCGCCTTTTCGTTCTTCAGAACCTGTGTCCCCTTTGATGTCATTCCTACTCTCATGTCGCTCGGCAATTCTAACTCGCCTGGAAGTTCGGGCGCACGAATTTGATTGGAACCATGATGCCGTTCCCGAGATGTTGACTCATCCCGTCATATAGTCTGTCGCAGCTGCAGGTCCTTACTCGATCTACGGATTCGCCATTGATCAGTGTGTTTCTCAATCATATCATTCTACCTCCATTCGCTCAAGTCACCTTTGAATCTGCACTCCTCACTTCCAATGCGGTGCCGAGATTCGCGTCGTCACTTGCGACAACGTTCCAGCAACTTCAGTTCAGCGTCGAGCAGCTTCATGTGACTACCTCGTCCCTGTAATCCTCAGGCAGCCAGCCTATCACGATCTCTTGGACCGTCTTATTTTCAATTTTGCTTTCGGTGTCTTCGCCATGGAGATTGTTGACCTTTGCGCACATCTTCCGCTACAAGACGTGTCTTTCCTTTATATTGACACCTCTACCCAGTATTCCAAAGTGTTGTCTTCACTCGCCCTCCTTCAGACACTTCAGAACGTCCATACGTTGGCTTTCGGTTTTCTTCCGCGAGCAACAATCGCCTGGGTTGGCGTCCTAGACTTCCTCAACACCACGATACTAGACAAATCCCTTCAATCCATCTATCCAAGACTCCAACGTGTCCCGTGGCCTCTGGCGTGGTTTTGATCTTTAATCCCCCCGGTCCGAATCATGCCTGGGCCCACCGGATCCACTAGAGCAAAAGAGATAGTCCCGAAGGTGTCTCAGAGTGAATAAGTCCTTCGTGCCGGCCTTACGGAAGTTGTCAGCGGAGCACTCGCTAAACCTTGTTTACACGCCAGAGGAAGAAAGCGACGATGATGGACGAAGGAACCGAGAGCAAGGATGAGGGCAAGGATGAGGCTTGGGATGGGGTCGATAACATGGTAATAGCCCATGGCGCACACGCGGTTGATACTACAGGTGCGATCAGGTCCAAGAGTTGTATCTGGAGAGACCATCCCATTGCCGACAGTAACAGATTGACAACGACAACCCCAGATACTTACAGGATGTCCCCTCCGCCAACAGAGTGGTACTATGTCCACCCGAAGATCTTCGGTTAATGATCGTTCCTCCTTCCAAGCAACTAATTCTCTACCACTCGCATTCCAAACCATTATGCAACGCGAAACGTCGCCGAAAAGCTGTATGTGAACGCATCATCCCCAAACCTCACGAACACGCACGTTTATCGGCTGCAGCTGGTCAAAGCCTCTCACTCTGGAGTCGCAAACACCCTGATGTCTTCCGCACGCGACTGTCCGCCAAGACACACCTCCCGCGACGCAGTGAAACCTATCCCAAGAGTCGCCGCTCCAAGTCAACCAACTCTCCGATTAAACATTGGCGGGCAATTGTTCCCATCGCGAAACTGGAGCATTCCATGAAACTTCCCCCAAAGGCATGTGGACGAGGGTAGAGGAAATGGTCCTGGAGGTGTATTTCGGTGTTGACGAACTCCGTCGTTGCGGTTTTGCAGAAAGTCCTTGCTGCACACTCGCTGAGCTTCGGTATGCATTCCTTTCAAAGAACGGGGTTGTCAAGGAGATGGTCGAGGACACGATTCTCAAAACTTTTCGGTGATTGCAGCTCTGACAACAATATTGGCTCATCGTAGTAGTGGTGATACACATTGAATACTGAGAAATCTTAGGGTCATCACATGACGGGTGCGGCGGAGTACCTCGTCCCAAACACGCCAATTTGCTTCGCTTTGATTTCTAACCAAGAGCACATCAGTATGAAGACATGTTCAATCACCTCAGAGGAGAGAAACGTACGGAGTGCGACATGCTTCGAGAAAAACCTCGCCCACGCGAAGTTTCCTGGAAGGTCAAAAAATATCAGCAAACTCGCCAAGAACAACGCCATCAAGGGAGGATGGTCACTTACCGATCATGTACCACAGACCATCCGTTCCCAGCTCTCTCCATACGCCGTTTAACTCGCCTTCGTCATTCAAGCCCCAGATCTTCGGCATCTTGTCCGCCACGGCGTCTCCCACGATAGGTCGGATGGCATCGCGCTGATCACCAAACCTGAGAAAAGCACAGAAGTTCAGCATGGGACTAAACGGATGTGTTTGGGGCCACGACATACCCTGTCGCAAACAAGATGACGTCCGCGTTGATCTCCGACCCATCCTCGAACTTGAGGCCTGAAGGTGTGAACCGCTCAATCTGAGTGCCGTTCTTGATCTTGATCTTCCCGTCAATGATCATCTGGCACGCGCCAACGTCTATGTGGACGGTGAGTCAGAAAAACGCGGTTGGCTGTGCTGAGACTGACCAAGATAGTATCCGCCTCCTCGTTTCATCGCGAGCCAGAATAAGCCACCGCCTTCGCCATCATTCGTCTTGTATCCTACCGAATGCAAACCATCCAGGATCTCCCTACGTTTCATCGGTTCAAATTTGAGAAGGTTCAGTGGTGAAAATGTTGACGTACTTGTCTGCTTCCGCGATGGCTTTCGTCCGACGTGTTCCCAAGAGTTTGCTAAACCTCACGGGGATGGTATTGGCGATGCGATCCGCGATGTCGGTGGGCGGACCACCCTCCCAGAACAATGCTACGTGAAGAGGTGAGCACAAGAAAGAAATGAACAACAAACCACAACGTACGTGCAAGAAGTCGTGGCATGCCTTCCTTGGTGCTCATGATATGAGTTGAGCTACGTTGGAAAAGCGTCACATCTGCTAGCAATCAGGTATTGTGAGATGCATACACACGATGAACGCACCAACTCCATGTTCTGCGTAGTCCGCTGCGATATCGTGTGCTGAAGTGCAGGCTCCGACAATTACGACCTTCTTTCCCAAGTGATCCTTCGCGCTTCGGTGCTCCGTAGAATGCAAGACTTGGCCCTGGAACGTATCCCTGTCAGGAATGTCCGGGACCTTCGCCTGCCCACCGAACCCGAGGGCGAACACGACGTGGTCCGACGTCACAACCCTTTCATCGCCCGACTTTGTGTTCTTCACGGTCACAGACCACTTGCCGGACTTCTCGTCGCGAGTCGCCTTTGTGACGAGGGTGGACATCCAAACGTTGAGTTCCATGACTTCAGCGTAGTGCTCGAGCCAATTTGCAATCTTCTTCGCAGGGATGTAGACAGGCCAGTTTGGTGGAAAGCTATGATTCTAATGTTCATATGAGGAATACGCTGTTAGGGATTGTGTAACATACGGGAGGTAAGGGAGATGATTAGACCCTGTGGATAATATCGGTACATGTTGCAATTCCAGTGATCATAGTGATCAGTACTCACATACGGTGTCGTGCAGGCATAACGCCTCGTATCTGTTCCTCCAATTGTCTCCAACCCTCTCGTTCTTATCCACGATCAACACCCTCACCCCAAGTGTACCCAATCTCGCCGCTAGACCCAACGCAGAATGTCCAGCTCCGACGATGATCACCTCTGGTTGCTTCTGAGGATCTTCAAACGCCTGCTCGCGACGACGGGCGTCCTCCCACTTGCCATGATTCGGGGCGAACGAGCGCAGAGGTCCAATGCGTTCTGGATGGTCCTTGATGGAGTCCAGATGAGTAGCCAGGATGAATGCCTTCCATCCATCGTTGGGAGTGGGCACGATGAACGCGACGCCACGCCCGCCAGCAACTCTCGTCTCCAACGCAAACTGAACGCGAATGAACTGCAGGTCATCGTACATCTTCATCAGCGCTGCCTCCAGGATACCTTCGTTGATCTTCAGCCCAACCTCCTCATCCTGCCCTACGATCCTGTCCTCGACGAACTGCTTGATCTTGGCTTGGCCCTGGAACGTCCTGAGGTCCCAGGTCAGCGCGAAGAGATCCCGCCACCATCCGTCGGGATGGATGGCTTGCAAGATAAGAGCGGTGTCCTTGGCTTGAACGGCGTGTGCAAAGGAAGAAAGCCAGGCCTTGGCTACGGCGGCGACGTCGGTGTCAGGCGCGATGGATGCGTGGATATTTGCGGTTGTCGGGAGATATTCGGTGGACGCCATGTTGGACGAAAGAGATAAGCATTTAGAGCTTTCGACGTCGTGTTTTTATCGCTGCTCATCGTGTGAAGCTTCGAAGTCAGATGACGGTGGCAAGAGAAAGAAGGAGCGTCAATTTTGGACTGATCATCTTCGAGGGTGGACTTTGCAAAACACTGACAGTTCTTGTCGGATAGACTCAGATAATGAGACGGTTCTCCAGTATTTCCATCTTTCATCACTGATACTTGTACACGCTACTCGGCGGGAATGAGGATTCTTGGCCTCTTCAAATGATTTGAGCGTGAAAACTGGTGGAATCAAGAACTACGCATGCATATGTACTTCCGCTTTGGACCGCTAATCGTCAGCTCAGGTCCTCGAATTTGGATAAGGCAATGGTTGCTGAGAGAAGGATGGAGTACCAGGTCGCAGACGAAGCGTTGAGTGCCGATACGTTGTTGCCATCACTTGGAATGAAAGGAATGTACCATAGGACATACTGTGAATGACAGGGTTGAGAGATTAACGACGGTGACAATGTAGCAACTTACATTGGGCGAGGACGAATCAAGTCACAGGTGTATGAGAGACTTCCTGGCCATCGCTCGACGTGTCCGAACCAGGGATAGAGTGCATTTCTTCATCATCAGAGTCCACCGTCGAAGATTGGACAACGCCATCCCACTCCACCGCAACTACCTCCCTCAGTGTTGCAATCTCCACCTCATAGACGTTATAACACGTCTTTATTGAAACCACTTCCACCTTCGCGCCAGTCCTCTCGCGCCAACGAAGCACTCCGCAGAGATCCTCGATAAACAACGACGAGGGTTGCTCAAGTACCTGCTCCTCGTCGAAACTACGCTCGCAGAAGTTGATCCCAACGAGATCTATCCGTTTGAGCTTTGGAAGGACGAGTTGAGTCCTCGCTGAGGCAACCTTCCTTCCCTTCCTCACATTCAACAGAAGAGATATGACGGTCTTTGTGGTCATCACAGCGGATGGATCGCGGCCCAGAACTAGCGTGTCAACGTTCTGAAAAGCGAGCATTGGGCTGGGGCGCGGGATATGATCAAGGTCAATCATCATCCGAGATAGTTCGCGCAAGGGGGGCTCGGCGCACAAGGAGTAGAGCTTGGAGGCCGCGCCGATCAGGGAGATGCTAAGATGAGACACGTCTTTAACCACCCCAGATTCCCGCATGGAGAATTGGATTTCGCCATCCTTTAGGCATACCCCATCGATTCCGTCCGATCCTTTCGCACAGCCAGTGACTAGCAGTGGCCGTAGTTTCGTCGCGAAAGATGATGCAAGGGCGTTTACTAAGTCACCATGATGACAGTGAACGAATAAAGAGATCTTGACAGGCGGGGGAAGGACAAGAGAGTCAAGGATCAACGGGACGAATCGTATGTCTGTATCGAGGGTCAGTTCCTTCATTTGGGGTAGATGATGTTGTCCAACGGGAACTACAGAGGGCGGAGAGACAAAAGTGACCTGCAGACGCAAGCATTCCAGTTCCACGAGGCTGGCAATGGCTTGGATGAGGGCAGGAAGTTCACTGCCTTGGACTGGCGTAGAAGATACTATGAGGCAAGTGATGGATTTCGGGAAAGTGTCTGGCCCCCAGGGTATCTGGTAACGGTCTAATGACAGGTATCGGAGTGCTGGCATGTCGCATCTTGTGACAGGTAGGGGGAGTAAGCTTTTGGAACGCACGAAGTTGTAAGGCCGTTGCAAAATAAGTCGCTGGAGATTGGGCGCGAATGAAGGAAAGTGGGGAGCCACAGCTTCGTACGTCTCCTCAGACATCTCCAGCTGTAGCATCCGAGCGCGATATGCGTGGGATATAGCCAGGCTAAAAACGTTGTAGTCCAGAGGGTTAGAAACAAAAATACGCATGTCCAGTAATGCCATTCTTGAACGCTCCAGGCATGTCTTGACGGTCTTGACTGACAAGTCCTGTGTCACGTATATCATAGACCAGAGCTCTGGAGACGAAATAGCCACCTCGTTCCAACGCCGGCATACTTTTCGTACCAGCGTCCACCGAAATTGACTCTTCACGTCAACTCCCATGGCGTAGCGACACCACAGGAAGACGCGGGCAAGGAGTTCGGGAGGGAGCTGAGCTACTGGAATGATGCCGTTCCTACGGTTCTTCAGGTCTCGAATAGCAGCTTTGTGGGATTCGATCTGGCTGTCAATAGCTTGAAGCGTTGCGGCTAGACCGGGACTTGCTGACGACTCGATCATGATGATTTTGAGTTGGCCGTGAGGCGGATGGTTCGATGCGGGACTGGCTGATTCGATGAAACCATCAAGCTTTCTTTCCCAACTCGAGAACGAGTCCTTACCTGAACGGCAGTGGGCAGATATGATCTGAACGGATTGAAGTAAAGATGGAAGGAAAGTTAGGAAACTGGGTGCCACAAGCGTTAAATCCTTTCTTGTTGATTGTCCATCATGATCAGGGCTCCGTCCCAATTTGGTGCGCCATTCGACACTCAACGCTGACGTATCCATACAAGAGGTCGAGAAAGACAGAAACGCGTGGCAAAAATATCACACTGCATTTATTGAGTAACACCAACACTTTCGTACCACTTCACCACTGTTGTATCGGGCAAACTGTCCATGCCGACCTCGGTGAAATAAACACAATCTCTAAACACGACTTCCTCCACCCGTTGACCCTTCTCCTCTCGCACGCGGAGCACTTTCCCCAGAGTGTCAGCAATTGCAAGTCTCGGCTCGACTCCAGCTTCTGCCATCTCGTACAGAGACATGAAGTGAAGTCGGGTGAGAGTAATCCGCTTCAAACGAGGCAGGACTAGGTCGGCGGTAGTGCCCCCGGGTGTCGTGACATGCATCTGAAGGGTCCTGATGACTCGTTCAACTTCTACGCAATCCATTTCAGGTCTGTTTGGCAACGACCCGATGTCTACCGTTTCTACGCTGTGGAATTGCGCGAATATTTGGCTCCAAGGGTGGTCTCGGCGATACGTTGAGATGATCAGGTCAGTTACGTTGCTGAGTACAAGTCCGGTGCAGAAAGTGACGAGGGATCTGATAGTTTCAGATGCCAAGACGCGGATTGAGAGACGTGGATTGAGAGGGGCGCCATGCATGAAGAATTTGAGAGAGTAATTGCTGATGATGGCTCCGTCAGGCACACTGGACGTATTCGCGAAGCCCGCGCTTATTGTTCCGCGCAGGATGGATGAGACTGACGTGGTAAGTGGTGCTAGGACAGCATCGGGTCCTCCCTTGTCCACGACGAAAAGTTTGATTGTCGTAAATAGAGGAATATTGAAGGAATCGAGAAAGACGCTGAAAGCTGACGCCCTCATGCTAAGTGCCAAAATTCTTAGGTGTGGAAGGGTGTTGACCACAGAGACGTTGGGTCCTGGCCCATGAAAATGCGTCCCAGTTCTGAGCTCCAGATCGAGATTCTCCAAAAGCACCAGATCACCGATGGTACGAGCAATTCCAGGGAGTGTCTGACTGTCGTTAACTTGGATTGAGAGGATAAGGATTGCCAGGGACCTTGGTAATGCACCGGCCTTCCAAAAACTCGGTTGAATTGTGCACATATCCATTCGCAGTTTCCGAAGGATTGGGGTGGCGCACCACGAGAAGAACGACAAATGTGGTATAGAGGAGGGATTTGATGATTCAAGTTGAAGTTCTCGAAGGTATGGGGCGGAGAGGGGGCCGACGTGGTATGCATCCAATGTGGAATGTGCGCTCGTCCCAAGGGAGAGCCATGTGGTTCGATGAAGCCCTCGGAGCACTATCCGAATAGACGCGACAGGTAGTGGAGAGTAGTCGGAGGAGTAGACGTGAACTTCAAGGGGAAGCTGCCCGGAGCGATCCAAGCGCATCTGTCCTATCTTCAAGGGGGTGTTTTCTGTTACGTAGATGGTCTTCCACAGTTCCGGCGTGGATTCTGCAACTGCGGTCCAGTGGCGACATATGATTGTAACTACAGCCCAGCCATAAGGGCTTCCACGTCGAGGGTCCCCATAAGACTGAACACTCTTCACCCAAACGAAGATGCTGGCGAGAAGCTCTGGCGGAAGACGAGATATAGCAGCAAGTCGATTTCTGCGGGCTCTCAAATCCGCGAGCGCGAAGATATACGATGATATTTGTCTGTCGAGATCGAAGATCGTCTCTGAATCTTCGCCAGTTTGAGTGCTGGAAATGTGTCCGTCTTGCAGGGCCCTGGAGTTCAAAGACCTTGTAAGACACATGACATTGTCAATGAACACTAAGATACAGCGATAACAGCGATTTCTTACGATAATTCCATATTGTTGAGCTTTTGCACGATGTGGTTCGTCACAAAATGCTCTACAGCGCCTATATATCAACATGATTAATTTCTATCGGAGCCTGATTTGCGGTGATGGGGTTCGCTGACACACTCTCCTCAGGCTGGTCATGATTTACCGTCAATATGTCCGTGTTGTAAGACTGTCTACATATTAAACCCGTAACCTGTATCTCATGACCCCTCAGATCCTCGTCGGATAAGGAAGAATCCTTGAACGCCCAAGCGGACCTTCAGAAGACGATGATTGCTTCCTCTGAGTCCAATACCTCCCAAGTCATTTCAACTGCACTGCCAGCCACCGAAACGTACGAGCTCTCGCCGATGTCCAAGATTCCACCAGAGATTTTGGCCGAGATCTTCATCCACGCCCGATACCAAGATCGTACCGCGGGCTGGCTCGCAATCACTCTTGTGTGCCGCCATTGGAGAGAGCTTGCCCTCGACACGACCGCGCTCTGGAACGACGTTACCTTCTCTGCGACCAACTTAGGCAGCACCCATATTGATCCTAGGCATCTCGCCCGTGCGAAGCAGTCGCCTATGCGTCTCGAAATCACCGCCTTTGCATTCACGGAATCCCTTCGCCTTCTGCTATCGGAGGTACATCGTGCAGAGACTTTGGTCATTATAACATTTGGATCCACCATGCTATCAATCTTGCAACACCTTCCACCCTCCGCCCCCCTTTTGACCTCACTCCAAGTGTACATCAACACCGAAAGCGGCGTCACCAGGAACACGGAATTCCTCAACGGGTGCGAAACACCTGCGCTGAGATCGCTGTCAATCTTCCACTACACCTGGGACTGGACGGAGACATTTACACTGCCGCGCGGACTCACAAGCCTCACCCTCTTCATCGACGAAAGCGGCTGTGACATGAACCGCCTCGTTCACGCTGTGCAAGGCCTTCCTGTTCTCAAGTCGCTCACCCTGGCGCATCTACACCACTCGGTCATACCAGCTTTCGTAGCACCCACCGTCAAGATGATTTTAACCCACCTTCAGGAGATGTCAATCTCCGGTTTTCCTCCAGACGTTGTGCGGTTCCTGGATCACTTCAATTACCCACTCTCTGCCACAACTTCGCTGGATCTGAAAGATGTGGAAAACTTTGATTTCAACGATCTGTCGTTACTGTTGGGTCCGATACGCTCCAGGATGGAGATTACTGCCAACTTAATGACCGAGTTGGTGCTCTCCGGATCCTTGATGGAGATCTATGTCGATAAGGCCCCCGTCCCATCCATATACTCTTCGTCCCCCGAACCTCCACATCCCCCGTTCTTTCGTCTCGCCATGCCACCTGAAGGCATATCTGTTCACCTGCCGTTGTGGAACATCACGTCGTTGGGGATTCCGAGGGACTTCCAGTTCGAAGACACGTTGGATCGACCAACTTGGGCTCGTCTATTCCAGCGGATTCCGAACGTCGAGATCCTCGCCATCGGGGGTCAGAGGATGTCTTCCTCGTTCCCCTACATGCGACCAGCTACAGTTCTAACGTTGTTGGGACTTCGAATCGTCCCTGCAGCTACGACGGGCGAAGAAGAGTCGACCTACCTTTTCCCTCGCTTAAAACATCTCTTCCTACGAGACATCACACTGAGTCCCTTGGGCCGAAATGACTTTACGTTTCTGCAGTCCCTTGCCGAAGTCCTAGTGTCTCGTGCGGCGGCAGGGTACAAGCTGGAACTGTTAACTGTCGCGGAATGTTGTGTAGGAAGCGAAGACGCTATGGAGAAGTTTCGGGCTCTGGCACGGGTGGATGTAGTCTGGGACAGCACGGTAGAGGTGGTGAGCCAGGTGGACTCAGATAATTAGGTTGAGTCTCTATCATCGTGTGACTTAGGTCACTCCAGTCACCCCCGCACGCTGACGGACTTGAAATATGACATAACTTGCTTAAACGAATCTAACCCTCAGGCTTCAAACCTCATGAATCGAATACATCCGTTCGTGGCTGAAAAACGTAGAAATAGATGTACAAGTACTGACATGAGTAGTTATGAACCGCGAGCCTGGGACGCAGAACCTGTGCTAAAATACATATCTGCGATGTTCAAGTTCTCCGTTCCAAGTTACTCAAGTTGCTTAATGGAAAAAAGTCGGCATTGGAGCGAATAACATACGGTGTAACTATGATTTCTTCCAACTTCATCCCCCTGGCAAGACACAACAACCGCAGCTGCTCGGTAAACCATTCCATTGGCCTGACTTCTAGCCCATCCGTACATTCAATGTCGACACGGTTCAGGATGATACATCCAATTCGGCAGGATGGGCGGAGGTGAGAGATTGGCGTGAGTATCCTCCGACGCTACCTGGGGTTGTACTCGCGTGGCAAACGGTCGACAAATCGTGCTTGACTTCGGTCATGAACGCACTGAGCGAGCAACGAGAAAGCTGGTGACCACGTGCCGCTGAGCCCAGGGGCGTCTATTGTTTGGGCACAGCGCTCGCCGCCCCGACGCTCTTGCTCATCGTCCACGATGGTCGCCCGCTCCATTCTCCTCAGTCGTCTCCGCCAGGCTCAAGCACACTCCCGACTGTTTCCAACGACGCGACGCGCGATTACCACACAACCTCTTCCACCCCAGCCACCTCCACCGCAACGAAAAGAGACATGGCTGGCCAGCGTGCTCAAACAAAATCCCGCCCTTATGCGCGCATTTGTCGGTCTTACGCGTGTCACCGGATACGGTAGTAGGAAACAGGTTGCTGCGAGGAGGGCGCTGACGATGTATCAGAAGCTGTGTGTGGTCAAGCCCGAGGAGGACATGGCATTTTGGCAGAACGGTGGGTGACATCTTCTACTCCCGACATAGCACCGTCCTCAGTCTCGATTCTCAGAATGCCATCTACCACCGACGTTTCAGTCGTGGTTCACTGTCACCAATCTTCACGTGTGGCTCCTCACCGTTCGTCTGCGCGCCCTCCCAGACCCGGAAGCGAAACACTACATCCAGGCCCTCATTGACCATTTCTTCCTCGACGTCGAAGAACGCGTTCGCGGCGTTCTTCAACCCAAAAACAGACTTCCCCGCGCGGGTCCTCCCCCTACGTCCGTATTCTACAAGAACCCAAACAATCCTGCCAACCCCGAAACCGTCGACCCCGCCACGGGGAAAAAACGACCAAAGGGGAACGCACCAGAGCGCATCGTCACCCGCCAGATGAAGATCTTCAGAGAGCAATGGGCCGGTCTTGGGATGTCGTTTGACCTCGCGCTTGCGCATCCGACACACTCTGACGTGGAGATGGCCGGTGCAGTGTGGAGGAACTTCCTAGGGGGACGCGGCGCGCGGGGGATAGTGTACCCTTCGTCACCCAACGCGCAGGGGTACTTCAGGCGGAGCATCAATTTGGTTGGAGGTACAGTGGAGAGTGTGAAGAAGGTGGACGACGTGGGACTGGAGGTCGAGGAGCGGAGAGACGACGGTAGTGGGGTCAGCGACCACTTCCCCGAGGAAGCGGATAAGTACGTCGCGTATCCGGAGTTGATGGAGTGTGTGGTGAGTTATGTGAGACGAGAGCTTGGCAGGCTGGAGCGTCTGAGTGACGAGGAGGTGACCAGCGGGAACCGCGTGGGGAAGGAGGGCGAGGGGATGGACAAGCTGCGGTTTGGCAGCATTCGCCCATAGAGAAGTGTGTCTCCTCGTTTGTCTAATTACTTTCGTCTCCTAATTCTACTATTTAGAATACCTTACTTGATACTATATTCGTTCGCCTTTCTGGGCGTTGGGTGGCAATGCAAATCTCCGGTGCTTCTAGATCTTACACAGAAATATCGACAATGGCGCGAGGAATGGGAGAGCCAGCCCCCGGCCCCGTTCTATGACAGTGTGTCCAAGGAGCACGCTGCCAAGTGAAAGATTCCAAATATGGCATCACTGGTTGAAGGTGATGGACAACAGCTGTCAACAAACCCGTGCCGTTCGCGCCGACATTTTTATACCTTCACTGATTCGGTATTCAGTATTCCACACAGCATTCTGCGGTACGACGCAACTCCTCCTGTTCATTTCCATAGCTTTGAGGTGACCACATTTCTATAGGTAACGATCGAGCCGACACCATTCCCACCATGGCTATGGCACATCACGTAGCTTTGCCATTCGATGCCATTAACAAGCTGCAATCCCGTCGAAACGAACTCGTACCGATCTCCCGCATGCCTCCGGAGGTTCTCTCCCTCATTTTCATCGAAGCATTCGAGAGACCTGCGCTCATGACGGTAGTATGCCGCCATTGGAACACTGTGGCCAACCCTACTCCCACTCTCTGGTCTACGATACACGTCGAGGAGCCTTGCGACATCGAAAGGACTGAACTTTTTTTTGGATCGGGAAAAGCAAGCCCCACTCCATCTTAACATCTGTTTCCCGAAGGATTTTTCAGACTGGCCTCGGCTCCGATGGCATTGACCCCTCCGTCCTCGCCCTCTCACATTTGCATCACACAAAGACATCCTCGCGCTGTCCAGGCGAGCATATTATATGGTGGATAAACAAAACGCTTTCCCTACTTCCGCGCCTCAACTTCATCACCTGCATCTCCTCCCGCCTTCGCGAGCCCCGGAACAGAGGCCCGTCATCCCACCCTTCTTCTCATGGTGCAGAACACCAGCTATGAGGCGTCTGGATATTCAATATAACCTTGACTGGGCTCCAGTTATGCTCCCACATTCCTTCATATCAAGAAGAGCCACACATCCTTTCCGGTGAGCCTCCATGCCAGTGATCAGTGGATCCTTCAGCTTTACTCTTATCTTCCCTTGCACGACGTGTCTGTCCTCGGTATCGACTCCGACTATTTCGCTTCCCGACAGCGTTCGGGGCTCTAGAGCTGAAGCGCTTCCTAGGTGACCCCTAGAAGATCACTTGTACCCGTCTCCGCTGGTATTTCCCGAGATCAAGAAACTCGCATTTCAGAAGAGACTAACGCAGGCTAAGGTGAACATCTTTCTACATGCTCTGAAACGTCGGGAAATGGTCGGTGTGAGCATGGAGGAAATTGTGCTGGAGGACGGGGTGGGTGGTCGTGACAAAGTCCAATGTTATGGCCTTGTAGACGTACACAGGTGGACTGCGGCGGAGTTGGACGTTTTCTGCGATCACACTCGGTAGTTTGAACCATATGTTTTGTTGTCAATATTAATGTAGCTTCACTATATACCACGAACACCTTCCAACGCGACGTTTTCGTTGCTTTAGGTTGTCTAGAGAGTGCCAAAACTTCGCGTCTACTTACGTGAACAGTGCAACAAGGGAGGGCTCTTGAGTGCGAGCACTGGCTTTAGATGCACAAAACGCCTTGGTCAAAGAGCAAGTGTTGTGAAGTAGGAATGGGAATAATTGCTTCCGCAATGAAACGGAGGAACCGAGACGCACCAATGTGCAATGATCATACCCTCCTGTTTGGTGTGGTGGAGTGTCTTCAGTTCGAGCTGATAGGAAAATTTAGGACAGAGAGCTCCGATCTACGATGTCCCGTTTATCTTTCGGGGGATTTAGAGTGTTTCTGCAGAGGGCGGAGTGAGAAAACCGGAGTATGAGGTTGGAGAATGTGAAAGCTGAGTTCGATTATCACCGTAATGTAATTCAATAGTCAGATATCTTGACCTTTTTCTTGCTTCATTGAGTTTGGTACCCATGTGCCTGGCGATTGGACCTTTGACGCTGTGAGTGGTGAGAAGGTGTGCAGCACGTGCTAAAGTGTAGACGGTTTCGTTATTACTACTAGTAAACTCCATGAGATAGAGCTGATCATAATCATAACGAAGCGCGAGGTCTAAGAAAATAACTTCAACAGTACGTATACACAGCAGGTACAGCATACGGCTACAGTAACTCAAAACAACTCCCTCATAGTTCATCAACCTCTCGCCTCGACGGTCGCTGGCTGCTCAACAGGAACTGCAGGTGCAGCAGCGCTCGCATTCGGCCTGGACATCGCGGCACCAAGAGCTTGAGTACGGAATGCCAATCCACGAGTCTTCTCAATGACGGATTGATAGATGGGAAGAGGAGGACGATTGATGGAGATGACGTTCTATTGTTCATGAAGGAACATCAGGGAGACTGAGAAGAAAATTGCATAACGAGAGTGCGTACCTTCTCGAGGTCAATCTTAGCGTCCGCACCCATGCGGGTCTCGCGAATGAGGTTGACAATCCACTTCTCGCCTTCGTCCTTGGACAGGTTGAGCCGCTCAGAAAGATCGCTGAAGAAGCGGATTAGCCTACGTCAAAGAGATCAACGTAGCAGGCGCACCCAATGTCGATCCTCTGGTGGATCCTGCAGTACGCCTCCGAGATCAGATATCTCGCGTTATCCAAGAACTCCTCCCTGAAATCTCCCAGGAAGAAATCATTTCCGACGACCTTCTCCGCAGTGGTCAACTCTCTCTGCGCCGCCTCAAAGTCAAACTCCCCGTACAGCTCCTTCAAGAAACGCGTGATGGGGTCTTGGTACTGGTACTCCTCCGTCTGAATGACCTTGACAACTTCCTTGATCGCGTTGCGGACACGCGACGATTGGGCTCCTGCGCCTGATGATGAGGATGCTTTGCGTGAAAGGATAGCTGCCGTCGCAAGGTATCGGAGGATCCATGGGCAAGATGTCTGGATGGTGTTCAGGTATGTCGGGGTGAGGAACGTCTCAAGGAGGAGCGTCCGTCCTTGCGGATGGTTGAAGTAGACGAAAAGGCTCCAGTGCAAGAGCCATGTCCGTGAGTGAAGCTGCATGAGCGCGGGATCGGAGGTGGCAGCAGAGGCCGAGAAGGAGGGGGGAAGGGAGGGTGTGCGGGAGTCAATGGCTTCACGGAGGGTATTGAGCTCTTCGAGGGCGACGTCCCATTTTCCGGTCAAAATATCCGAAGCAAGCTTGCCCCAGTGAGAGGAAATGTTGAGATCGGGATCGGTGGAGAGCACTCGGAAGTGGTAGAGGTAGTCCGCGGCGCCGGAGTAATTGCCGTAGGTGTATTGGAATTGGCCAAAGTTGTATAGTGCCGTGATTTGCTCAAGGGTAACCTGCGAGAATCAAAGACGGTACCGCAGACAGCAAAAGGCCATACGTACATTGTAGTGTTCCTTCAAGTACGACAGATTTTGGATTTTGTCCTGGCGAAGCGCCTGAGCGACTTCTGGATTCTCGATGACATTCAGCACGGTCAAAGCCTCCTCCTGCAAGCGTTCGTTGGTCGACACTGCGTTGTCTCGCTTCGCGGAAAACTCTGGATAGAAAAGCAAATGAGTGATCTGTGAGACGAATTGTACAAGAAGCTTGCGCACCTGGGGGAACCTCTTTATCTGGGAAGACCTGCTGAAACAGCGAGACTGCATAATCGACCATGTTTGTTCCTTTTGCGAGTTCATATTGGGCGGCCTGAACCTGCTCTACTGGGAAGAGATCTGTCTGTTCGAGATGTGCAAGGAGAGGGAAGACCAGATGGCGGTCGCAGTATGGAATGATCGTCTGGGTGAGGTCGAATTCGGCCATTTTTGAGAGAGAAAGCTCTCTAGAATTCAAATCAGTAATCAGAAAGATAACATAGAGTGAAACTTACGATCAAATGGGAGATCGGCGAGCAAAGGACGGAGAAGAGCCTGGTCAAGAGGACTTTTTGGTCACAATTACCCGAAACAGCACGCGTCACATGCGGTCACAAAGAAATTGTGACCCATCGTGACCATGTGACGCGAGAATCTTATTCAAGTTATTGGAGTGTTTTACTGGCAGCTCGTCGTGAAAACAAGTAAATCTAACGTTTCATGGGTTGAAAACCCATATGGCTTAGCTTCCGCTCCTATCCGCGGAACGCGTCCTACTCCTGACCAGTTCACAGCTGCGTACGATCGCAATGCCATCACATCAGACTCAAGACACGGCCAAAGAAGCTTGAACCCTCCTCGATCGCAATTCCATCGACCTTCGTGCCGTGAATCTTTCGATTTTTCAACGGGTATGCCAGCTGCTTGGTGACTTCTTGCATATCCCGACTACCCTCTTTCTGTAACACGATCCTTTGGGGGTTGGGCGATGCCACGCGCCGTGTCGGGTCCAATTGGTTGCCATCTTCAAGCTCTGCCGTTGGGGAATCGGGGGGCACCAGATTCAATCCTAGCGTCCGTACGTTTCGAAGAGCCGCCGCTGGGAATGTATGACACCAACGTCGACGCCGAGGACAGACATGCCCAGATTGCCCCTATCCACCCACCTCTGCGATAACCATTAGCCCATATAGATAGGCACGGCTCATTCTGACATGATCCACCATAGTCGTCGTCTTCCGTACGTCTGAAGAGATCAATTCCACAGCCGGCCATCTGGATTCTTCCGATGGGATTTCTGTCCATCACGGAGAGCACATTTTCGGGGAGGGGCTCGTTGTGGCCCGA
The DNA here is from genome assembly GCA_021029105.1 of Cristinia sonorae. Taxonomy (NCBI): domain Eukaryota; kingdom Fungi; phylum Basidiomycota; class Agaricomycetes; order Agaricales; family Stephanosporaceae; genus Cristinia; species Cristinia sonorae. The sequence goes on along the minus strand of JAEVFJ010000033.1, from coordinate 215,996 downwards.
GCATCTTGCGAGTTCCTTCGTTTCCTCGTGTCTAGCGTCGCCTTGGACCTCTAATTGAACCTTAGTGAATGATGGGATGGTGAGAAGACTGGGCATTTCGATGATATAGGCTACGCTCGTGCCGAGAGTGAGAGTCTGTGACCAGTAAGCCGAATTTGTGTCCGCCTGAGGGCGGCGACGGGAATTGTATCGTCTTCCTCGAGGTAGATGTGGAGCACTGTGAGCCGCTCCAAACTTGATGGCACGCGTACAAGGTCAGGGAGCTGATCGGTGGCGATGCCAATGTGCGAGATACCTAAAAAAGTCAACGATTTGGGGAGGATGTCTGCGGCCCAATCAAGGTTATATCGGAGTTCTAGTCTCTTCAGAGTTGGTGTGCAACACAAAGAGAAAAAAAATGGCATAAGAGACCTCTGACAAGTCAGGGCGATATGAGACGCAGGTGACGGAGTTGGGATACGGAACGAGGAAAGGCGTTCTGCCCAATCAACACGTCGTATGCCTCCCTTGATAGGACGAGCGTAAGAGTCGTCGTGTGAGATAAATGAGAGAGGGCGGAAGAAATGCCGTTGGAGTAAGGCCGGTCTGAGCCACTTCCTCGCGCGGTGTAGGAACGACCCAGTCTTCTTGACAGAGTACGGCCGATTGACAACTTGAAAATCCTAGACCATCGAGCGGGGTTGGATTCCAATGGCGGCATGCTGCCATCCACGAGTGTAATTGTCCCGCGTACTATCAGAAAATAAGGGAGAGAACCTCCTGCGGTAGGTGAGAGATGGATGTGAGTTCGTTTCGAAGAGAACTCTACTGGATGACAGGGCCCAGATGCAACGTTATCTGACGGTCAATAGCCTCCATGTGAGTCAGGTGTTGACGACCATGGCGGATAGGCTCCATTGGAAACGTGCTGTGAAAGTGGGAAATCAGTTGAAGTGCTTTAAAATTTGAGGGCAGGGTACAGAATCCCTTTACTATAAGCTGCTTCGTTTCGTGTAGTCGGAAAAAAAGTGTGTCTGCGCGTGGGAATCTGCAAGACAGGCGCTGTTGACACTTGTTGCTCATAGCCTTCACCGGAAATACCCAATTTGGACCCCACAACCAGATTCGGCGTGGGCATGACAACGAGTTCACAATTCGTGAGTCGAATCAACAATGTCTTGTCACATCTAGTTCCAACGTGTCTAAGACAAACCCTGTAGCGGCACAACTCAAGAGCGGAGATTCAGAAGCACACTAGAAGCACACCTGGAAACATAACATATGCCCCAAACTAGAGCACCGAGTCTGGGCGGAGGCGGTTCGACCAAGACGATACTCGGCAGACCGTAACAAAAGCACTGCGGGGTACAAGAGACGAGTATATCCGTCGTCCTTCACTCTGCGTGGAAAGACCTAAATGATACTGATAGTTCTACGACAGCGCGATTACCGTGACTCCTGTTTTCGGAGTCTGTGCCTCCTGGACCTTCATTCCCGAAAGCATCGACGCTGTTCAAGATAACTCAATCGTGGAAACCGCACGTTCACGGTCAGAAAGGGTTGCTTCTTCAGAATTTTACAACGGCAATCCGGGTAAACTCGGGCCCGTCCGTCCCCGGCGAAAATCACATAGTGAGTAGAAACAGGTTTTCTCGCAATCTTGACCTAAGGCTGACTGTCGGATTGTGCGTAAGTAACAGTTATTTCAGGCGGTAGATCATGGACTTGTACGGAGTACGGATCACAGGCATTTCGACGACGTTGGCAGGTCAGTGCTGGTCACGATGTTAGGAATGCATCGGTGGTCGCTGCAGAATATACCATGCAGCATAATCGATTATTGCATTCATCGTTATGTTTGTATTCCCATGACATCGTTCTGTCATTCATCGCTGGGCTCATCCCTCAGGCCTCAGGCCTCATAACTGAGTACCGTCCAGCTACGAGCTAGATCATCCGCGGGCGCGGCGGACCATCATTTCACCTACTTATTTCCTTTCGGTAACATACATCGATGACCCAAGGATTATCCTGCATTACCCTGATGCACCGAAGGTCCGTACGGGACATCACCAGCCTTTCCCGGGGCGTAGCGGTATTGAGTCATGTCTAGCTCATCATCTACACCGCTGACAAGGTATAAAAGACGGTAAGTCTACAGTCTTAGTTCCCCAGCACCTTGCTCACCTCGATCCTTCCTTTCAAAGCCTATCTTCGTTCTTTGGCACTGGTTGGTATGTAGAACTTGCTGTTGATCTTCCCTTCAACCACAGCTGACCGACACGCCATAGCCTGAACTTGAATTTTCCTTTTTCCATACGTATTTCACGGTTCCTCCAATTCACGACACTCCTTGCACGTCAACCAAATTTTCTTTCATTTACGCCGTCATGATGCACTCTTTCGCTGTCGCCGTCGTCGCGGCTGTTCTCGCTGCTCCTGCTATGGCATTGCCGTACGTCCCATCTCACGCCTGTTCGTCCATCTATCTGACCCATACTTTCAGGATGCCTGGTTCTGTTTTTGCAGAAGAGTTGGAGGCACGAGTTGGAAAGGAGAATGTGTAAGCTTGACTTCCTCCACTTTCTTCGACGTGTGTAGTTTACCTATCACACTCACTACTAGATCATTCCGCCATGGCCTTGCTCCTATTATCGCACAGTTCCCTGCGCCACCCCAACACCTCCCGCATCCTGCACCTGCTCATCAACCCGCTCATCAACCCGCTCAGCAGCCTGCTCAACAGCCCGCTCATCAAGCCGCTCAACAGCCTGCTCAACAGCCCGCTCATCAACCCGCTCAACAGCCTGCTCAACAGCCCGCTCATCAACCCGCTGCACACCCGGCTCACAACCCCGCACCAGCTACCACGAGCGCCGCGACGCGCCGCGGCCTGAAGGAGCTCGAGGCGCGAGGAGGGATGTTGCACGTGTACGTTCTGTTTTCATTGCAACCTACACTGAATCGAAGAGCTGACCTGACATTGTTGTAGTTCCATGGACCATCAAGCTGATCCCGTCTTGGTTCCTTTCACTCTTCCCCCTCCTGCTGCTCAACAACCCGCTCACCAACCTGCTCCTCACGCTGCTCACCAACCTGCTCATCAGCCCGCTCAACAGCCTGCTCATCAGCCTGCTGCACACCCGGCTCACAATCCCGCACCAGCTACCACGCACGCCGCGACGCGTCGCAGCCTGAAGGAGCTCGAGGCGCGAGGAGGAAAGTTGCACGTGTACGTTTTGTTTTTATTGCAACCTACACTGCATCGAAGAGCTGACGTGACGTCGTTGTAGTTCCATGGACCATCAAGCTGATCCCGTCTTGGTTCCTTTCACTCTTCCCCCTCCTGCTGCTCATCAGCCTGCTCAACAACCCGCTCCTCACGCTGCTCAACAGCACGCTCAACAGCCTGCTCACCAACCTGCTCATCAACCTGCTGCACACCCGGCTCACAATCCGGCACCGGCACCAGCCACGACGAGCGCCGCCGCGACGCGTCGCAGCCTGAAGGAGCTCGAGGCGCGAGGAGGAATGTTGCACGTGTACGTTTTGTTCTTATTGCAACCTACACTGCATCGAAGAGCTGATGTGACATCGTTGCAGTTCCATGGACCATCAAGCTGATCCTGTCTTGGTTCCTTTCACTCTTCCCCCTCCTGCTGCTCAACAACCTGCTCACCAACCCGCTGCTCACGCCGCTCATCAACCCGCTCATCAGCCCGCTCAACAGCCCGCTCATCAACCTGCTCATCAGCCCGCTCACCAGCCCGGTCCTCACGCTGCTCACCAGCCCGCTCACCAACCTGCTGCACACCCGGCTCACAATCCCGCACCAGCTACCACGAGCGCCGCCACGACGCGACGTCGTCGCCGCAGCTTGTTCGACCTCGATTGATTTGCATGTGATAACATGAAGTTGCCTGTCATTGTCGTAGTTTTGGGATACGTTGTTGGAATACACATAGGCCTTTGTCGAGGTTTTCGTTATGGTTGAAGTTCATGGATCAGACCTCGCTCGTCATAGACGCGAGAAACATATAGAATAAATATGCAACTAAGCAATCAATACGATACTGGCGACGACGTAACTACAAGCAGAAATGACCTTAATCCACCTTCCTCGCCCACTTCCTTCCTGAAGGCTGTCTGATATGGGGGGACCCAGCCCTAGGGACGGGCGACGAACGTCCCGGAGACTGAGGAGCAACCGCGAAGGTTGGAACCGGCGCAGGCACAGGACTTGCCTCCCTATCACTAAGGTTCTCCTTTTCCCTCAACGGTGCATGAATCGTTTCCGGCACCATCCTCTCCTTCACCTGCTCCCTCTCACCGTCCTTCCCCCAATACGTCCACATCTGTACCCCCAGGACGATATTGAGAACCAAAGCGAGGGCAAAGCCCGCGGTGAGGATGAGGTCTCCGACCTCTGCGGAGGTGGTGAAGAGGCGCGCGAGACAGCCTGCGATCTGAGAGAGGACGGCAAACGCGGAGAGTTGTCCTGTGCTCTTGGCGCGTGCGTTCTGGCGGATCTGAGGGAGCTTGGAGAACAGCGAGAGGGGAATGGTCGAGAGTTGGAGGGCGGAGAGGGACGAGTCGGGGAGGTACGCTAGTGCGACGCTGGTCGCTGCCGTGGCAATGAGAGCGAGAGCAATATTAGACCCAGACGAGGAGGATTTCGTGAGTCTGGTGGAAGGATAGTACAGGATGGAGAGGGTGATGATAACGTTTTGGATGGTGAGGAAGAAGTTCTCGCCGTAGGTGGAGAAAGGGAAACCATTTCTGTAGGAGTAGGCGAGTGTGATGGCGTACGACAACGTCTCAAGAACGTATGCTGGTAACGACAGACCACGCGCTGAACGCGCGGAAATAACTAGTTTCGCAAAGAATAATCAGTCGGTGAGGGTACGTGGAGAAAGGTACGACGCACTGAGGAGCAGTTGAGGCACTTTCATGATGGATCCTCCCACAACTATGCCCAATCCAAGCCCCTTCGAGAGAGAGTACTTGATGCATTCGATGTCATTGATGTCCAAGTTCTCCACGAGACTTTCGTAGCATTTCTACCACAGCAAAGAGGGCGAATATGAATATTGGCTCAAACGAAGAAGATAGTGAGAGAATACCTGTCCAACAACGGATGTTCCAAGGTCCTTGATGAACCAAGGGAGATTTCGAGTGATTGTGGTCATTTTTGAGAAAGGAGTGGCGGAATGAGGAGAGCTTCAGCCCAAAAACGCGCGGGAGACGTGTCCAAGTCTACTGGCGTCTACTATGTAATCTTGCTGACATCGTCTGTTTCTCAGCCACAATCCCCATGCAATGATGCATTCCAAAATAAATTAAAGAGTCAAGAGACACAATGTACATTGAAGTCATTTCGTGATTTACATTCATGAACCGTTGCATAAGCCTCCAAGTTACGCCGATGTTCACGACGAGGATTTGGACGATCCCGAGTTGGTGACAACGGAGTGGAGAGGATTCATGGCTATGGCACGCAAGTAGTTGCTCGGATCGTTTGCCAGCAACTTGTCAATATTAAGCAAAGCAAGCGGATGCGCCTCTTTGCCGTTCCTTGGTGTGGGGAAGGGGTCTTTAGTGATCTCCGCTGCAGCTGGGTATGCAGCCACGACACGAAGAACCTCGAAGGAGTCCTCGTCGCACTCGGCCCAATGCATCAAACGCTGTAAGAGGTCGTTCCTCCATGTCGGTATCGTCTGGAAGCAGATGTTTCCATTGTGAGTAAGTGATCACGGAACGATAAAAAAACAGCAGCTTACATCGTAAAAGAACCTCGGAGTGACGGTTTTCACAGCTGCCGTACAGTCAGTCGACGAAAGCGTCGCTTTATCGTGACACTTCATCTGCATCACAATCCACACGTACTTCCCGTTACTCAACTGTGCAAGTGCAAAACAGTCCGGTTTGCACAAACGGTCGGGAAGCAGAAACACCGAGCCCGCGGGGTCCTGCATCCAACTCATCGTAGCGTCAACGTCCTTTGTCCTTCTACCCAGCCGGACGCCAGTCTCCGCGTTGATCGCTACCTCGTCAGGTATAGGCTGTCGTGAGTCTTCGGAGGGTACTCTGCCAGCGTGGCACGCGACCATGCGAGCACCAGAGGACGCCCACTCCGGTTCAGGTCCAACGAACGTGAAGAGCTCGTTGAGGGGGGTTTCCTCGTTGACGACGCTGATGAGATACAGGGGGATGATTGTCTCAAATGCGAACGGTCTGGAGTACTGATCGCTGAGCTTCTCGGCGAGGTATGTGGCGAAGTTGTGCTCGTGCTTCTCCTTGAGCCAGCGGGCCAAAGCAAGCAGAGGAAGGTTCTCACGAATGGTGGCGAGACCCCCGCCTAGAACCTTGGCAAACGATGTTGTTACCAGCTCCGGCGGCGCGTCAGTCGGCATCTCTTCGCCGAGGAGAAACGTGCAGACACATTTGTAGATGAAGCGGATAACTGGGTGATCCTTGGGCAACGGATCGATGTGAGTGAAGTCGAATATGTGAGTGCGTATCGCGACCGCAGTGTCTGGTTTCTCAGCAGCCTCGTATACGGAGTGACAATCCGTTGGCCAGCTCCCGGCCAGATGGGTGATATAAGCCGTCAAAACACGATGAGGTCGATGTAGCCCGTCAGCCAGAAGGTCTTGCATGAACCCTGCCGTCAACCTGAATCTGTTCAAAGCTCGGCATCAGGCGATAACAAGAGTGAGTAGAGGCATAAACGCACCGTCCGCGTGGCCAACGTTGAAGTCGAATGCTGAGGTACTGCCCCGATGGCGACTGGAGGAATCCTGGGGGAACGAACTGCACAACGTACTGTAGTTGGTCCGTAATGTTGATGAAGTCAGCGTGCTGGGTTGCTTCGGACAGTGCGGCTCCCGACAAAATGATTGAGCTGATGGCATCCCTAATGGCCTTCTCCGAAAGAGATGTGCCAGAGATGACAAGGCGGTACTCGGAGAATTTGGTGTCTTGGATTGCGCTGACGACTTGCCGAAGAACGGGGCGTGGCTGCTTATCCTGAGAGATGAAGGAATACCCCCATTCTGTTGCCGCCAACTGTGCTTCGTCTAAAACCATGAAAATCGTACTGCCGTGTTTGTTGTCGTCAGGAAGGTGAGTTTCTATCCAAGTCGCCGTCTTCTCGATCTCGTCCAGTAAGTCTGAGGTGTCCACAGACATCAGATTCGAAGACATCGACATGAACGCATCGCCGCCGAGAAAGTGCGTTGGGGCGACCTGCATCAAAGTCCAGAGTCGTTTGGCCTCGGCGACCGGCACTTCAAACCTGTCTGGGCGCGGGAAATCGATCGGCTGGAGCATCTCCAAGAAACATTTGAAAATCTTCACGCGCGAGAGGAGTATGGCGAACATGCGTTGGGACGTGACTGCTTCATTGATTCTGTATGCGTCATCGGCCGGCATCCGCTCTTTACGTTCAGGTGATGCAGTGAACCATTTGGCATGCGCCAACACCTTGAGGACCAAATGAAGGTCTCCAGAGCCAATACCGTCTGAATCAGAGAAGGCGAGGTAGAAACCCCAATGAAGACAAAGAAGCTCCAACAAACTGCGGGTTTTCCCACGGCCGGAGGCGTCGTGAAACATGCTGAGGGGCAAAAGGTTAGCGGCTTTGCATGTCGGAAACAGCCAAGTCATCACGTACCGAGGACCCGGGTCCTCGTTCTCCAGTTGTGACTTCAATTCCACATCCCACTTGAAAGACGGGAAACCCAGTTCAAAGAGGAGTAGCGATGGCTGGGAGACGATCATGGGAATATACAGGCCCCTAATGAAGTCAGAGAAGCCCGCGCCACTGCTGGACATGAATGTCGGGAGCGTTTTCTGCTCTTTCAGCGCAGTGATTAGAGAGGATTTGACCTTGTCGGGGATCAGTCAATGCCGGATTGCGAGAAAGGCTTGCCAGGGGTACGCTCCACACGAGAGGGGAATGTAGAACGAGTGGGCGTTGTGACGGTATTTGTGCTGTTGTCCTTGTCAACTTCCATTTCATCCGCGGTATCACTTGTCGAACGAAATACTGGACGATCGCGCATCAGCGCAAGGATCGGTTGTAATCAGATATGAACCATACCGTAGGGTAATAACGGCAAGTAGTCTCCATTCTCGTAGCACTGAGTTGCAACCCCACACATCACGTCCTTCCTCGCCTGGGCCTCCAACCACCGCGTTGTCGACTGTTTAGACGCGAAAGCGGGATCTGGTCCTCCAGACGTGAGGTCCGCAAAGCGCGCAGCACCAGCAACCATTCTCACAATGAGGGCCGCTTTCTCTAGCGGATCGGCGGCATCTATCGTAGCGCCGTCTTCGCCTGCCGCGACCCGACAGAGCATGTTGAACTTCCTGGTTTGGGCTTCTGTGATAGACGACAACGAGAGCAGCACCTCGGGAGAGGGAAAACTTGCCATGGGTGGCGGCGGGCGATGAGATGTACCATTGAGATGATTGCGAAGGCGGACGTGCTGGTGCAGGGGAACCTCGCGACGTCGACCTTTGTATGTGGTCCACATGATGCTGATAATCTGCCGGAGAGCGAAATATTTTGACTCGGAGACGAACGAGGACAAAATCCCGGCACCTAAGATAGCGACTGTTCACGTGTCAGAGATAGAAATTGCTCGGTATTTGTACGACGCCTCACCAGGAATGGGATTGTAAAGGGTTCGGCCTTCAAAGAACACCGTTCAGTGGGGAGGCGTCGTTTGTTTACACCTCCAAGACCACCAGTCTCCGTGAGCCAGCTGATTTCTCCAGTTCCGTCTGACAATGTGCGTGCATGAATGAACAAAAAAAATAGCAGCAGTGATAAAGGTCGCTCGGCACTCACAACGTAAAAACCTCGAATGCGGCCAGTGGACGAAAAGTCAATGTTGCTCGAAACCCCGCGTTAGACTGACACCTAAAAGCTCGCGTCGGCACGCATGCTCCCAGAGGAGGACACGGTTCACGAGCGACTACTCCCACCGCTACACACAGCAATGAGTCGTCTGCAGGACAGCGATGTTCAACTTCAACTTGAGCTTGACGTTTTCGTAGCGCCATCTCGGCAAAGTCTCGGCAACACCGTGTCTCAACATCACGTGACATATTGCTCTTCTCGTGGCTCACGAGTCACATCCCATACTCAGACTGGACCTCCTGGTTAATTCGTACGCATCCTCAGATACAACGTGATGTTGCAAGCGTGTCATGTACATATGGGTATTTCGGCTGTGGGGAGCGCCAACACATGTACGATGGTCGACTCATGGTTATAAGGCGCTAAGATGTGGCAACGAATCTCCCGTACCAGACCTCGTATGCACATTGGACCGGTCATCAGTCCCCATACAGTAAATCAGCACTTGACAAATATCGGACATGTAACCCTTTTTCTGCCTCTTCGTACGCACCAGGACCGGACATAAATAAGTAAGTCGACTTAAGTTCTTGTAGGCATAACCGATTATATCCTCGCCCATAAGCATCAGATCGACACTGAGGCCACTCGGAAGATGTACGCTTTCAGAGCAGAATGCGGGTCCTTGAATCCATCCTCAAGCAGCTCTCGAACACACCCCGCCAGCAGCCCATACCTGGCGCAAAACACCCAACAAACCCAAAAATCTCAGTTAGATAAACCGCAGACCGTCGTTCAAACCGACACACCTTCCAATCAACCAGCGGCCCATCCGCTCAAGAAGAAGCCTCCCTTCGTCAGAGTCCAGATATGCAGGGGGGAGGTACCTCCTGACGTACGCCTCCACCTCCCCCGCCGTCTCAAACCTACACCTCACCACATAGTCCCCATATCCCTCCTCGCCAAAATTGACATCAAACACCGTTCTGCCCATCTGGCTCGACGCGACGAGCTTCATTCCCGCCCAACCCCAATTCATCACCGCACACCTCAACGCCGGCGTCGGCTGCTCGCCGTTCCAGCGTCGCAAGCGGCCGGGCGAACGTTCGAGGTGACGCTCAATCAACCTCCCCGCCGCGAGCTGTCCGTCGTCCACAGCCACAAACGGAGTCTTCTCACTGAGCCCAATAAGAATTCCGACCCGACCCGCCGTGTCCCGCGTCTCCTCCTCGAGGGCGGCGTAGTCCGCGTCGTGGTAGACGTCCGCGAGCCGGCTGAAGACGTCTTCGCCCAGGAGATCGACGGGCGCGAGTTGCAAGAGCATCCAAGTTTCCCTCGCCTCCTCCTCCTCCTCCTCCTCCTCCCCTCGCCGACTCCGACTCCGCGTTGCCGCCGCCGTGTCCATCGCGTGCAGGAAACACTCGAGGATCTTCATGCGCGCGAGCGCGACCCTGCCGAACCGGTGCACCGTCGTCCGCGCGTTCTGACGCGACGCCTCTTCGTCGGTGTGGCCGTCGCGTTCGGTGAGCGGGAACAGCACCCCGCCGTGGGACTCGGAGACGTCGAGGTCCCGGATGGCGTTCGAAAGGTCCGCGGAGCCCCACGCGGCGCCGCCGTCGTCCGTTTCAGAGCAAGTGAAGTAAAACCCGTACCGCTTCCGCAGACACTCCAAGAGCACACCCGTCTTGCCGTGCCCGTCGGGAGACATGATCACACTGGTCGTTGAAAGCACCCAGCGTGGTCAGATTGTGTCAAGGGGAAGGGGAAGCGAGAGAGAGAGAGAGAGAGAAACAGCAGGCTTACTGGGAGTGTGTAAAGTCTGTAAATCCACGCAACGGCCGAAAGATGCACCCCGCGAAAAGGTCATGCAACACCACCGCCGGCGTGCCACGGACTAGCGGAATCCCAAGCTTCTCGAACCAAGCACGGTGAGGAGACCCAGGGTGCGGGGAGTATCGAGCGAGGGCGGACTCTCCACGCGCTACGGCAAGAAGCCGAGGACGCAGCGTGGCGAAGAAGGCCTCTGCCCGTGTTACTGTCGTCAGAGCGCGTGCTCTGCGTCCGATGTTGTCAGGAATGCGGGCGACCGAAAGCACTGAAACGGCCAAGGCCCGGGTGTGGTGAGGGGGGTGGACCGACGTTGGGGGGGGGTTCGAGACGAGGTGAGTGAGGGAAACAAAAAAAAAGTCGTCATTTCAGCGATCAGCCGCGATCCCTGGGGGGGGGCACATCATAGGGAGGAAAGAAAGGTGGAACTTACAATAGCGCACAAGCGTGTCGTACTTCCCCTCCCTCGGCACGTGACTCACCACCGCGACACGACACACCTCCGCAACCCACGGCCTCCTCGCCAACCACGCCCCTACGTCCTCCCTCGTCCCAAACCCCTCTTCTTCCGCTTCCGCCTCCGGTTCGGCCCGGGGAAGGAGGTTCATGATCTGAGCGATACCGAGCACGACGAACACAAGCCGCACCGTCGCGATCTCCACGTCCGCGTTCGCGTCACGGTACGAGCGAAAGGTCAAGTTCAAGTTCGAGTTCGCGTGTTCTCGCTCAGGTCGGGAGTCGGCGATGTCACATACCAGGGATGTGAGCCGTTCGCGGGAGCCTGAGGTGTGGCTGCTGCTGCTGCTGCGTTCTGACTCAGGTTGGGGCGTCGTCGGCGCGCGAGATTCCAGTGGTGTGTTGCTAGCACCACGACCGTCCCCGTTTCCGAGTCTGTCGGACATTCGCCTCCGAGTCCAAAAGGGTGTCCGAGTTAGTGACGCCGCGCCAAGGCCTTCAAGTTGGTAGGTGTCTGTCAGTACTAGAGTACTAGAGTTGAACCCCTTCGAGTTCCCCGTAAGCCTAGTCACAGATCAACTCGGTCTGTCTTCAGTTGGTACAGGTCCAAACGCCGCGCGTTAGTGTCAGGTAAGTGTTTCGCTTACCAGTGAGTACCAGTGCGTTCATGTTGCGTTGCTGCCACCTCCGATCTCGTTCTTCGTTCAAGTTTGATCGACTTTCGGTGTAGGGCCTCTGTCTGACTCTCAGCCTAAGTTCTGAGTTCAGCACCGGCAGTGGCCACGTCAAGCACGTGATCATCACCAACATTCCCTGGGCCATGGACCCATATATGCGCGGTGTCCATATCATCTCAGAGGTTACTTTGTGACGACGTCAAGGAAGGGGAGGATGGATAAATGAGTAATGAGGTGCTATACGCGAGAGTCGATAGAGAGAGAGGCAGAGAGTATAGATGCGACGATGGAGATGCAATATTGTCCGGGACGTTCAAGAAGAAGAAGAAGCAAGAAAAAGCGGGGGCAGGCAGGGGCGGTGGTGCGGGGAGTACGATAAAAGAGCTGGTTGTATGCGGGTGGACGAGGCATGGGAGACTCAAGGTGTTACAAAAAAAACAAATAAACGAGGGCCAAACAGGATTGGAGAAAGGGAAAGGGTGCCGTCCTCCGAGGCGACATACCGAAAGTCCCGCAATACGAAAAAAAGTAGGAGACCCCTGAATCCCGCGCTCTAACACACGACACAGCACTTCCCCTTCTCCTCCCAGCCATCTCCATGGTTCCCTCCACTCTGCCTCCTCTGATGCGCCTGATAGCCATTCCCTCCTACCCCTTCGCGCATGAGCATGCTCGCTCTCGTCGCGGCCTCAAACACGTCGTCGACGCCCTCGATCTTGAGCGCCGAACACTCCTTGTACGCACGTGCGCCGATGGCCTGGGCGACGCGTTCCGCCTGGGCGCGCGAGACGTACTGGGCCGCGTTCGGGGCGTCTTCTGGCGGTCTGAGGTCGGATTTGCAGCCGACGAGGATGACGGGGATGGTGGGCCCGCATATTGAGCGGACTTCTTCGATCCACTGGGGGGCAGACGTCTTTTTGTGTACTTCTAGACGCGGGGAGGACGGGGACGTACCTTTACTGTGACGTTCTCTAATGAATCAGGGGTGTCGATGGCGTATGCGATGAGAATGACATGGGATTTGGAGTAGGACATGGGTCTTAGTCGCTACGAGGAGATCAGAAGAGGGTGATGCGAGAAAACCGACGGATGACGTACTTCGTATTCTTCCTGGCCGCTGCAGGGGAGAAAGATATGAGCACGGGCGCAGAGTGTGAGAGGACGAAAGCGTACGCGGTGTCCCACAAGGCGAGCTGGACAGGCTTTCCGTCGAGACGAATTTCGGCGACATAGTTCTCGAATATGGCTGGGGATGCGGGACGCGTGTGAGGGGTCGCTGTTGGAGATGCAGAGAGAGGGAAAGAGACGGACTTGGTTGCTGCGAAAGACGGTGGATGTGAGGGGGCCGAGCGGGGAGGAGGAGGAGGAACACGCACATATTCCTTTGGAAACTCGCCGAGGGCGAAGGAGCACAACAAAGAGGTCTTTCCGCAGGCGCCTGTGTGTGGAAGGGGTGAGGGAGGGCGGGAGAGGGTTGGAGAGAGACGGACCGTCGCCGACGATGACGAGCTTCCTGCGAATCTGTGGGAGGGTGAGCGTGTGGGTGGACTGGAGGAGAGAGGCGAAGACTGACTGGGTTGTGGGAGGACATGGCTGAGGATGAGGAAGAGGAAGAGAAGTGGGCCACTTGCCAGTTGCCAGTGAACCCGGCCCAGCTCGGTCGCCGGCCCTGCATCTCCCCTTTTCAGGCCGCCTCACCGCCTCCTCGGCACTTTCCTCCCTCCGCTCAACCCAGACGGCTCCTCCTCTCCGTCCACCCACCCGGCCTATATCGCCCATCATCTGGTTTAACCTCCCCACGACTGTTTTACAACGTGGACAACGTCGTTATCCATCCTCTCTTTTCTGTTCACTCCTTCCTTACTATCAAAGTCCGAAAAACCCAGAGACCTTAACGCGACGAAAACTTCGTTCAGGTTCTCCCAGCCATCGCAACCTATCCTCAGGCTGAGAAAAAGGTTTCTACGCTGGAGAAGACGTCTAAGGAGAAAGATCCCAGTAAGTACATCGATCTAATGATTGTACTTGTTTATTGGCAGCTCGCCCCTCCCATGTCTATAACCAAAGGCCCTCAAGTAATCCAACATATGCAACGTACCCAAAACAATCAATAACCTGCGATGTCCAGTCAAAGCGAAAGCTGTCCAACTCCCCCTCGCCGACAACTCGACTCCCAAGCCTCCTCCCATCCCCCCACCACCGCACCCCTCCGCACCACACTCCCATCCTCACTCCTCACCTCACGCACAACCTCCAGCTTATCCACCTCCATACTCTCCGCTGCCCCGACGCACGCGTCCAACCCCTCCAGCTCCGACCCTGTATCCGTACTCGTATCAGTGTCGACCATGGTGATCGTCAGACGGCGGAGACCAGGCGGGGCACATCGACGCAGGAGGCCAGCGAGGAGGGAGAGTCCGCTTTTCGAGTCCCGGCGTGTGTCCACGTTCACTCGCAACGTCTCGAGGCGCGTGCAGTGGGAGAGCCCGGCGCCGTACGTCCGCTCCAATGTATCTGGTGCTAAAGTAAACCCAAAAAAAAGAAAGAATCCAGTTTCAGCGACATTCAGTCTTTGAACGCGTAAAGAGACGTACAGATCCGATGATGAGGGTTCACCATGTCGAGTGTCAGGTCCTGAAGATACGGCCCGACCTGCACAAGGAACGACCTGCTCGCGTACGCGTCGCTCAAAAACCCAACTTGCAACCCCACACTCCTCAACCGCAAGCCCTGGTCCTGGTCCTGGTCCCGAGCAGAAGTAATCTGCAAAAGCGACACGAGCGACGTCGACTGGCGACACACCAGCCTCTCGAGTGCCAAGCCACGCAGCGACGTCGCAAGGGCATGCGAGACAGTGTTCCTATCGTGTACGACATCAACGTCCAAAGCCGTACTGTCCACCTCAAGATCGGATATCCCCTTGAAGTGACTCAGGAGGTCGACGACAGCTTCAGTGGTGAACACCGCAGCTCCTGACCACCCTCGCACGGCCATGTTCCGGATCACAAGCGTCCGCGGACACGAAGTCGTGCAGTCTGGGATCGGGAGCGTACCGCTAGGGGAGAGTTTCCAATAGAGAGAATCCAACACTAGGGTGTTCAACCTCGGGACGTGACGAAGAATACCTCGCACAACACCCGCGTCCGTCTCCGTCTCCGTCTCCCCTCCCACGACACGCCCGTTCACATTTCCACGCAAGGAAAGCGTACGAACCAGCGCGCCGATATGAGGAGCATCAACGAGAAAGTCGAGAAACGACTCAGCGACTCTGCTGTACGAAGAAGAAGAAGAAGGGGGGCGCGTCGCGACATCGAGCGTGACAGCGCGGAAGAGGTGGTGTCGTGCGGAGGGAAGGAAGGCGCGACAGACGAGAGAGGACGTGAGGAGCGAAGGCGTGTCGTCGTGGAGGAAGTCGACGAAGATGTCTGTTATTTCGGGTGGTATACGGGGGTTCATCGTTTCAGCGGGGGGTAACGACGACGTGGAGGAAGAGAGAGAGAGAGAGAGAGCGAACGAGACGAATACCGAAAATCCAAATCCAAATCCACAGAGATAGGGGGTTTCAACGAATGGGAACTAAATAGACGCGCGTTGACTTTGGGTGGTTACTTATCGTATAACCTCCGAGAAGTGACGAAAGAGAGAGAGAGAGAGAGAGAGAGAGAGAGAGAGAGCGACTATTTGTTCGGAATAGAGAAGGAGTCTATCCCAGAGAGGTCTTTTGAAAAAAATGGCGACAAGAACGGAGAGGGAGGGTGAGGTCAGTACATAGTGTGCCGGCAGCAGGGTTCAGCACGGATTGGCAACTTCAGGCGCGCCAGGGAGGGTTGTCCCTCACAACGCTTTTTTCCACTTCTGACGCTATACGACCCAATAACGTTAACCCGCAGCGCAACCCCATGGAAACTCGAGATCCCGCCTTTGAGTGCTTATTCAGAGTGGGATCCTTTGGCATTTCCTCCGATCTCAAGTGGACTATCATTGAGGGTGGGGCGGGGTTTCAGAGTTTCGGGGGTTGGACGCCGTTCCTGTGAACTCAGATGGTCAGTATGATCCCTGGTAACTGCTGTTCAGTAAGTATAGTTTTTGTTTTTGAAGAGTTGACTTACAGTTGTCCCTACATTCTGTGAGCGACATGGTGACATTGGTGAGTTTCACCGCCGTTCTGACTTTACTTGATTCCTTTGTCCTTGCTGTCCTGTATACAATATTCGGAACATGAAGCACCTTCTGTCGGTAACAATTACACCTAGACCTTTTCCTACTTGTACATGTGATATTTCCAATCCTTCCAGTTCAACCCCAGCTTTCCTGCGCTCCTGATGACGGCGAGCGACTTCAACTCAGAGAATGCAAGGGGTGAATAATTTGAGCTACAAAAAAACCCACCTGGACGCATCATGCAAACCCAAACGGCACAGAAAACATCACTCTCTGGATCTCGTTCGGACTCGGGACGAGATGATGGACACCCCCTGTCTTCCGGAACGTTTCTTCGACGCTGCTGTCGCTCAAGGACATGATAGCGAACGGGTGCGATGAAATATCGGGATCAGATGCGGCGTTGAGGTGTAGTGAGGATACGTCGCCCCGAGTGGCGACCACACGCAAAACGCAGAGATCCTCCGTGGCACGCCCGGAAGTCTCTGCAAGAAGCTCAGACGAGACTTTCAACGCGGCGGGGGAGAGCCGGCGCATGACGTCCACATCCTCCTCCACGGAGTCGAGGAACTCAAGCGCGAGCCAGACGCGTCGGCGATCAAAGAGTTCGAGTAAAGCCAACACGACGACGATCTGGGAAGTTTTGATGAAACAAATGCTTTCGCCTTCAGGTTCGGACAGCCACGACGACGCGTCCGCGTATCCGTCTGCTGAACGACTGATGCGACCCGTCCAGCGATGTCTCTGAGAAAGGGATGGGATAGTTCGATACGTGTACCCTCCAGCCGTCTTCGTGAGTCCGACGAGAGAGACAGGCTTCGTCGCCCACGCCGGCGGATCGCGCCCCACGAACTCCAGAACGTCAGAAAGCGGCGTCTTGCCGTCAAACACCGTAGTGAGGTACAGACTCGCAGCGACTTCACAGTTCACCCTCTCCCCCAGCAGCGCGTCCGAGAACGACGCCGTTTGCTGGAGAAGATTGGTGATCCAACGCACCGCGGTGGCGTTCTTGAGTTGACCAGATGAGTAGAGCCACTGGGCTAATCCGACCAACGCCAATGGTTCGTCCACCGTTGCGATTCCGCGGCTCTTCAAACGAGCAAGCCCGGATGCTAATACTGGGGCGGGAACAGTCGCGGACGTGATGGTGCCCGATTGTTGGATGTATGCGGTGAGGTGGAAGAACGCATAACGAAGTGTCTCATCTGCGAGAAGCTCACTTAGGACCAAGTCCGTTGAGTGGTTTATTGAGACTTACCTCCTTTCAGCTTGCTGTAGTCAAACATGATGGCAGGCGGGAGACGATGAGATCATGATATCGACGAGATGGGTAACAAGGAAGAGAGACGCTGGGTTGCTGCCTTGCCGAAGACGTGCCGAGCTGCCACGTGGCGAACGAGACCAGCAAAAGCCTGAAAACTCCCTCGCAATACCAATACTCTGATGTTTGTATCACACAGGAATACAACTACCATTGCCGTGGACTAATTCGAATGGTGCGACCAACAGTACTCATCCCCGATACCGCTGGATTCAGGCATTCTCACGGTGGCGGAAGCATTCGAGCTGGCATTCTGATGTAAGGATGTAAGTACTCGACATCCTGTGTGTATGTTTTCCATTACATAGCTGCGTTACCTGCACCCCCCTTGACGCACGGAACGCCCGCCAGCCGTCGCTCGGAGTCTCAGCAGGTGGCAGCACATTCAGTGAGTCTAATCATCTATCTACCGAAGAACATTTACGACACAAACGTCTGCTAAGGAAGTTATTCATATCTCTTTCACTACAGGCCATCTTTATTTCTCGCACTCGTGATCAACCGTTTGACTCTTTTCCCATACATTCTACCACCCCCTCCATCACAGGTTCTTCGCTCACGCTGCCACCTTATCTGGTCCGGGAACATCGTGCCGCTTATAGCACTCGGTATTGCCCCTCGTCGCTCTTCGCTCCGCATTGGAGCCTCTGTCGAAGCGTCAGTTATAAGATGAATGGTGGCTTATCAGCACGTCTCCTCACCAGGGTCTTCTCCTGGCACCCGTCCTCTTCACGACCCAAACACTCCTCTCGCTCTGATTACGAGCTCCTTCCTCGCGAAGACATGAGCCGGCCAGAGTCGTCGTACGACGAGAAGAAGGCGAGCGACGATAAGCACGATGGAACCGTCTCGGTGTCCGCTGCGCATCACATCGCTTTCCGTACGGATCAGGTCGATACCGGTGCCCAGCTCGTCGCCGGAGGGATTGAGATTGACCCTTTAGAGGCCCTGCGGATCCGTAAGAAGATTGATTGGCATATTTTACCTTTGATGTGCAGTGAGTAACTACGATTCTTTACGCGTTCGTCTCTCTGATCGTCATTGCTAGTTCTGTACTGGATCCAATTCATGGACAAGACGACGCTCGGAGCAGCAGCAATTCTTGGTATCAGGTTCGTTGCCCATTTGCTGGCTATATGCATGCATGCTCAAAGTTAACGTACTCGGTACTCAGAGAAGCAACGCATTTGACGACCAATCAGTGAGTATCCATATTCTCAGCGATTGAAGCCCCACTGAATGACGTTCGCTTCAGATACAACTGGTGAGTCCCACTGAAAGCATCCAAGACCACTTGCCTTATCGTTCCCCAACCAGGCTAGGAACCATATTCTACCTGAGCTACCTCGCATTCGAATACCCCCAAAACCTCGCGTTGCAGAAGTTCCCAGTCGGAAAATGGATGAGGTACGGTCTCTTGACCAGTCCGGGTCGATTTCACCCATGGCTCACGCGTGTCACCCTTAAGTATCAACATCTTCACATGGGCCGTCGCGCTCTGCGCGCACGCCGCATGTACGAACTTTGGCGGCCTCTTTGCCGTGCGATTCGTGCTTGGGATGTGTGAAGGATCAATCACCGCAGGGTTTTTGATCGTCAGTTCCATGTTTTACACCAGGACGGAGCAGACACTGAGGGTTGGGTATTGGTGTAAGCCGTTTCTCTCCCATCTATCTGAATGCTTCGACTCATTTGATACGTATTTTTTTCTAGTCTTGATGAACGGCTCGGGTATGCCTGTTGTTGTTTTGATGCGCACGACACATGGTGTTCATGACTGTTTTTATCGTCAGCGCAAATCATTTCCGGCTTCATCAGCTTTGGAACGCTTCACATCCACACCGGCGGCTTTGAGCCATGGCAATGGTAAGTCGTTTCCGTGACTTGTGCGGGCGACCCTCACCCATACATTCTTTCCAGGCTGATGATTATTACTGGAGCACTTACGCTTGCCACAGCTGTCGCTTACTGGTAAGTTTTCGTAAGTGCGAGGTGCATCAACTCAATATGGTTATTCCAACTAGGTTCTTGTTCCCCGATTCTCCTACCAACGCTTGGTTTCTGACGCCTGAAGAGCGTGCCATAGCAGTTGCACGTATCAAGGCGAGTAGATCATCACTGTCGCCCATACTCAAGCTGAATGCAATCTCCTAGGATAATCAAACTGGTATTGAGAACAAACATTTCAAGATCGAGCAGTGAGCCTAGTAACTTACCATTAGCTGCGCATACATTGATTTCCGGGGACAGGTTCCACGAAGCATTGACCGACCCAAAGACCTGGATTTTCGCACTCTTTTCTGCGCTCGACAACGTCCCAAACAGTCTCACCAATCAACGACAAATCATCGTCTCGTCGTTCGGTTTCACCAATCTTCAAACCACGTTACTGGGTTGCGTCGACGGATTCATCGAGATCGCGACTATCTTCACCGGCGTGCACCTTGCCGCGCGGTATACCAATGCAAGGGCGTATGTCGGTGCAATATACTTCATCCCGAACATACTGGGTGTTATTCTCCTGAACGTCCTTCCGTTCAGCGACAAAGTCGGACTGCTGTTTGCTCAATGGCTGACAGGTACGCTCTCTTACACCCCTCTCTATCCATTCACCTCGTATCTCACAGCGCAACTTCCAACCTAGGCGTCGGCACCACCGGGTTCGTCTTGTCCCTTTCCTGGCTCTCAAGCGTCACCGCCGGCCACACCAAACGTGTAACCGTGAACGCCATCATGCTCGTAGCATACTGCGTCGGCAACGCCACTGCGCCGTTCATGTGGCAAGAAAAGTACAGGCCACGGTAGGTTTTCAGTACATCTTTGCTTCTTCAGGTGTAAATAACCGACCTCTGTTTTCACTGCAGAAACCACATTCCTTGGATTATCATCGGTATATGCTACGTCGTGTGCCCCCTTCTTCTCCTTGTCATTCGGTATATACTCGCGGCGGAGAATAAGAGGAGAGACCAGGAGCCTGTGGATGACACGTACGACGATGTGTACATCGAGGTTCTGAACGCCGACGGGGAGAAGGTCCAGAAGAAAGTCGATAAGGTCCGTTTATCTCTATCTACTCTACGGGTCGCACCTTTAAGCTAATGGTTCTCTTTAGGAATATCTTGATTTGACAGATGTACAAAATCGCGACTTCAGATATGTATTGTAACAAGATATGAACAATTCCATTGTACACAAGACACCTTCGTGAACGAAACCAGCGCGCATACATCTTCAATTGGCTGTATATCGTCTTGTCCATCTCATGCGGTAATTTGAACGGTGAGCAGGTATATGCAGGTATGGAGAACTCACACTTGATCATCTCTGTCCCCAATTCCACTCCAAAAGTTCTCCATCCCACTCTACATCCACCACCTCGCTCAAACATATCACATCGTTCTCATCCATGTTAACCCCTCTCAAAATGCTGATCTTGAGGATCTTCTGACCCTCTTCGCGTCGTTCTCGTAACGCTGTCCGCAGACACCTAACGGACGAACAGTCATCGGGGGCGGTAGAGACTCTGAACATCACGTTCTTCAGCACGACGTGTTCTAGTGTGGGTGGCAGGAACCTCTCGATGCCCGATGGAGACGATGCACGGGCGGAGAAGAGCCAAGCAGCACCCAGAGGGTACAGTGAGTCGTGCAGTGCAGGAGGATATTCGCGATGGTGAGGTATCTGACATTGGGCATGACGGTCAAAAGCTTCGTCCAACCCGGACTGGACCGAGGCTCGCAGATATTGTCAGACACCGTCAGTTCGGTGACGCTGTATAAGGGAAGTTTGGCCAGGACGACCTCCTGAAAGACTCCAGTTCCGATATGGTCCGTATCGTCGTTTCTGAATCCCTCCATCTCGATGCAAAAGTCGGGTGCTCCGTAATACCCAAACGGAGGACGATTGCCCCCCCCCCCCCCCAGCAGGAAGAAACCGACCGACTTCCTATTGATCTGCATCCGCTTGACAGTATAATCCACACTTCCAGGTTCAGGGACAACACTGCCCAGCATCCTCTGGCGGAGGACTTCAGCGATAAGAGGGAGCGCGGCTGCTGGGATGCAACCCAACAATGCAGAATCCGAGCGTACTTTCACTGAAGGAGAGAAGGTGATGTGGTCGAGAAGCCGAACGAAGGTTAGCAGGGGCGAGTGAACCCACGAATCCTCGAGATGTGGTAAAATAAATTAATTCCAGCAACGCGGGAACGTCGCGGAGGGGATGCAGTTACTATGTACTATGTACCAAGCTTTGACTGAAATCGTCGCGTGGTGGCCACGTGGATCAGATCAAATACAGCACTGACGCGGCCCGATGGACTCTCTCTTCAACCACCACGTTCAACTTGACCTCAACCGTTTATTTGCGCCAAAAATGGCCTACTGCGACAGATGCGAACGATACTTTGTCAACGATCGCGCTCTATGGCAACACGAAGAGAACTCCAACAACCACTGGATGTGTTACAAATGCGAAAGAGACTTCACGAGCCACTCCGCGTTGACCCAGCATTTTGCTAACAGTTCCTTGCATCACTATTGCAGGACATGCAGCAGAGATTTTGATGATTACGATAGTCTGTTGGCGCACTTCCAGAAGGCGCATCACTACTGTACCTCATGTTATCAGGTGAGTGGCGTTCAGCGACGACCGTTGTCATTCATTTATTCATCTAGAG
Source organism: Cristinia sonorae (assembly GCA_021029105.1). NCBI lineage: Eukaryota > Fungi > Basidiomycota > Agaricomycetes > Agaricales > Stephanosporaceae > Cristinia > Cristinia sonorae. The sequence continues at coordinate 194,028 of JAEVFJ010000033.1, read as the reverse complement.
TGCTTTATCAGTTTTTCTCCTCCAAAGAGAGCCTCGTTCAACATAAGAGTGCCAAACATTGGTACTGCACACCCTGTGATCGCATCTTCCTCTCCGAAAGCAATCTGGACAACCATCTCCGCTCCTCCACTCATCAGCCCAAGCGGTTCAAATGCCCCGGATGCACAAACTCGTACATCTCTTCCGCCGCTCTGATCCTCCATTGCGAGTCCGGTACTTGCCGCTCAGGCGTTACACGCCAGGCAGTGGACCGCCTTGTCATATCCCTTGACCGAAACAACGTCATCACCAACCCAAACCGACTCATCAAAGGACCTGACGGGTCGTACAGAAGCCCCGCTTCAGTGACCCAGTGGGCGACTCTAAGTTCATGGAACGGTCGCGCATACGAATGTGTACTCTGCCACAAGGAGTTCAGCACCCTCAACGCCCTTAACGCTCATCTCCAGAGTCCCGCCCACGCGGATAAGATCTACCGATGCCCGAACGGGTGGAACGGGTGCGGGACGCAGTTCAGGACGCTCAGCGGACTTGTTCAGCATGTTGAGGGTGCTACGTGCGGGGTGAAGAGGTTTCGCAGTCAGGTTGATAATCTTCTGGAGTCAGTAACGGATGGAATGCGGAGGATAGCGTTGTAGAACGACCGCTAATTCCGACTTGTTCCTTTTCTTCTGTATATTCCCATCATCGACATTTTCCAAACTGGGGTCTGGATAAACAAAGCCTTCCCGCCCTGTCTCAGATTGCAGTTTCAAAATGTGGATTACTGTACTCGAGCTTGAGGCTATGTAAAGAGGACGCGAGTCGTCACCGAGACGGAGACGGGGCGCTTATCTATATTATATTTGAATCACTCGTCGCTAAAAATAGACAGAGCCCTCTCCAGATGCGTTCCTGGATCTTCATCCTTTCTCCTTTCCTTCTCCTCATCTCACAAACAACGGCGACAAAGCCAACAGGAACGCCACACTACCGCGAGTACTTTTATATCGGTGGACGTTATGTTCAACAACCCGCGACGCCACCCAATGGACCACAGCAGCTGCTGGCGGATGGGCAGATCTACGTCGAGCACCTAACCCCAGCAGCCGGTGTCACAAAGTTATATCCTCTACTCATGATCCATGGTGCGGGAATGACAGCTACAAACTTCTTGAACACACCAGATGGGAGGATGGGATGGGCGGATTGGTTTCTGGGTCAAGGATACGAGGTTCGTGAATTGTTTGCCCTAACTAATGCATTCAAGCTAACTTCCTTTTTCTGTAGGTTTACTTAGTTGATCAACCCTCCCGAGGTCGCTCACCGTGGCTTCAAGGAGTTGACGGTCCACAAATATCTGTTGCAACGGAGGGCGTCGAAGCCATGTTTACCGCTACGGAACTGCATAATTTGTGGCCGCAAGCGTCCCTACATACGCAATGGCCAGGACGAAATGGTTCCGTCGGAGACGCGATATTTGACGAATTTTACGCGTCTATGGTTCCGCTGCTCAGCACCAACGTCGAGTCAGCGACCAAGAACCAAAACGCGTTGGTGAGCTTGGTGGACAAAATCGGTGTACGTGGCAACCTATCACTCAAGCTTGTAAGTTATAAACGTTTGTTAACCTATTTCTTTTCAGCCCGTCAACCTCCTCACTCATTCGCAATCTGGCCTCTTTGGATGGTCACTCGCTGACTCTCGTCCCCACCTCATCAAATCCCTTGTCGCACTTGAGCCTGGAGGCCCTCCTTTCTCCGGTGACGCCCTCACCCCCAACAGCACCTCGCGTCTCTGGGGACTCACTGATATTCCGCTCAACTATTCCCCTCCTCTACCGGACGGTTCACCAGAGGCGTTGAATAGGGACAAGATCGTGGTCAACGATCCCAAGAAGGACGGTTATACGTGCTACGCACAGTCACCACCCATCAGGAACTTACCGAACTTGAGCCAAGTCCCTATCCTGGTGGTAACGAGCGAATCAAGTTGGCATGTCATCAGCGATGGGTGTATCGTGCGGTATTTGAAAGAGGCTGGAGTAAAAGATGTCGAGTATGTGAAGTTGCAGGATGCGGGGTTCAGAGGGAACGGCCATATGTTCTTCATGGAGAAGAACAGTATAGAGATCGTCGAGGCTGTGGTTGGGCCGTGGATTGAGCGAACGCAGAAACATGCTCATGAGGCTGGCTCTGGTTAGTCATGACATTCGATCCTTTACCTAGCTGATTCTGTAGCAATCGTTGTCTTGCCGTCGCGTTAGGGTGGCTGTCCCGTCTTCGGACCGCAGCGACAACGGGCGACTGTACTCAGGAACGACAAAAGGCAGTGTAGTTCAGCGCTGGTATGTCAATACAGGTTGTTCTCACTTCTGAACAAACCCGACATGCCTCTTTCTGCCATGGCCGACACCCTTCAAACCTTGAAAACCGCTCTAAACACGTTCCTCGAGGTATGCCATGGTCCTTTACCCCGAGACTACTACGTTGCGCAACATTGGGGTATGGCGGGCGCACACGCGTTCTTAGTGAACGGTCTAATAAGTATCTACGAGGTTTGCTCTCTTCACGACCTTTTGTCCCACATGACTTTCTTAGATCTTCGCGTTGTTAGCAAGCGACGGATATACCAGCAGAGAAAACGGATGATTTTGTTGGGTACGCGCTGCAATGGACCGCGGCGATGCATCATCATCACTAGTAAGTCCTAGTGGTTGATACCGCGGCCCTACCACATCCAAAGCCCCACTTAGTTTTGTGTATTGAATGCGTTTGCACAGCACGGAAGAGACAGCCTTCTTCCCCATGCTGAGTCCGAAGTTTGATTCGAGCTTCGTCAAAGACGAACACGAGACGTTCATTCCCCAAATTGAAGCACTACAAGAGTATCTCGTGTCATGTCTCCCTTCCGACGCGCCATATGGGCACGACTCGTTTGCGGGTACCCACGAGCAACAAGAATACGTTGGGACTCGGGTGCTTGCTCTGATCGACGCGTTCGTGGAGGATCTGTGCAAACATGTGAGCCATTCTTGCAAATCGCTGTCGATTTTGATACTGACATTCAGAGTCGCGTCTCCAGTTAGTCCATGAAGTGGAGCTGATGGAACCAGGAAAACTCAGAGCCACCGGCCTCACCGAAGTCGAGATGAAAGCCATCGCGGATGAGATGCTCAGGTACTCCAAGTCAATGGTACGCTGCTTGTCTCATTCGTTTTCGCCCTTCCCATTCCTTACAGATTTATTCTCTTTGCAGCCGCTGCGAATGACCACGCTGCTCACATATGCTACACTGTTGTCACCGAAAGAAACGGAGTTCCCGCCGTTCCCTGCATTTGTGCGGAAGTACCTCGTCCCTCACGTTCTAGCGTTCCCACATCGTCGGGTATGCTACTGTTTCTCCTCGCGTGGTCAATTCTTTCCTGAGAATGTTGCGTCTCCTTAGCTTTGGCAGTTTGCACCAAAATGATCTGGCGGGATATCAATCATACCATAGTGGGTATTGTACAAGTGGGGGAACAACAATGCAACGCGTCTAATGTATGAAGGGTATGGGATACTCAAATGCCAATAACCAAGCGGGTTCTACTTGACATGATGCCTCAACTCGTGAAGTCCTTTCAAAAAGTGATTAGCAAAGTTCGCTTGGGACTCATATTCTGGTGACATACTCTCCGATTCCATGCGCTCAACTTGCTCGAGGAGTAACCCTCCACGCTGAGATGTACGGCGAAAGAGCTTCGGCCAGTACATTGCTGGTATATCTGTTGAGAGAACGTTCAAACCCTTGAACCTGCCCAGTGTAAGGACATCATCAATATGATTCGGAGAGGTGGCGACAACATGTTCGATATCCCTCGCGTCCGCGTTGAACCTCAACGTGAGATGGTTCAAATGCGGTGAGGAAATGGAAGAAAGTATTTGCTGAAACATGGGGAGCGAGTCAGGAAGGTAGTTAATCTGCAACTCCAACTTCCGGAGTTGGGTGTTGTTGCCGAGAGAGATGTAACCTGGGAGGCACACATTGAATATCATCGGCCAAGGCACAAGGGATAATGAGTGAGACGGTCTTACTACCAGGATTCTTAGCTTTTCCTCCGAGAAGCGTGATATGGAGGAGAACCCTACGCAGATTCGGGCACGCGTTGATGAGGTCTCCAACAGCACGAATACCTTCCCCATCCTTCTCCCGCCACCTGATATCCCAAATCTCGATAGTCTTCAGGGCCGTCACGTCGATCCTTTGCAGAACGAACTCGACGACATGGATAAGATTACGCTGCACAAGATAGGGGGAAGTGTGCAGATGGTGCAGTGGCAACAACTTGTCCCAGCTCCGCCGCGTCACGAGAGGTGGTCTTTCCACGACAGCCTGGTCAAAGTTCGGTTTCTCCAGGATCCATTCCGACTCCCCGTCCACATGCAACCTCTCCAAGTTGCGGAACGCCAACACGAACTTTGCGAAGTTGTCGAAAGGCTGTTTGGCATTGCATGTGTAGTGGAGCTGGGTGACTGGCCGGAAAGTGGACAGGAGCCGGAAGAACGTCGGATGAAACGGAGCGAGGTGCTTAGAAACCTGCGCCGTGTATACGACGTGGTTGAGGTTTGGGAGGAGGGGCGAGAGAAGAATGGGGAGGGAGTTGATCCAGTAAGCCTTAGAATCGTCGAAGGACCCAGAGATGCGTAGCCTGCGGACGAGGCTCGTCAGCTCAGGATGAGCTCGTAGCATCCCCACGTATCCCAGCAGGTGCTCGCTGCTCTCCAGTAGGTCGCTGGCGTAGAAGAGGTGGTACCTGCACCTGGGCAACCACGCCTTGCACGTGAGCGCGCATGAACGAAGAGTCGTTCGACGGGGCTGGGCGAGGAAGTCAAAGTAGTCCCAGAACTCAGCGGCGATGTCGATGATGAGCTCGCACACTTCCAAAGGAAGCCGGAACGTCTCGTTTTGGGCTCGAACAGAGATGTCCAGCTGAGGCAGTGAAGGCGAAACAGGGGTTCCGTCCAAGATTGAGGGGATGATGAGTGTGGATGGGTCTAGGGTAGCTTGCATAGTTAGGCATAAGGGAGGAATGGAGTGGAACGAGATAGCTCATCTCTATATGTTCCCACCTACGCATGTAGTGCGGCTGATAACCCGGAGTGTTGTCAATGACCGACGAGTTGTTTGACTGGCGTCCGGCCGGTTTTGATTGCCTTCGTGTTCCTGCCCTGTTGATAATAGGTGATATATAGTCACCAACAATCATACATGCCGTGCATTGACACCGAGCTGAATACATACCTGGCTGTCTTGGTTCTGGATGCGACCAGGTCCCCGTTACACGCTCGGTGGGAATCGGCGTCGTGATAGAGGATCGTCTGTGCCATAACCGTTTATTGGGTGCTTGCTCATTTGGGATCCGGGATGCGGCAGGTGCATTCGACAGTAAGGAAAGTTCTGATGAGCATCGGATGAAACGAGCTAATGTCCAGGTACACGTCGAGTTAGGGAGGTTTCAACCGCCACTAACTGGAGTTCTATGAGACCACATAAACATTACAATTATTCCACGAGCAGGCTATACTGAGAATGGGTACAAGTACATGAGCGGGGCCAGCAAACGCACATTCAGATGCATACCAATACGACAGCGGAGGAGAGCGAACAAACGATGACGAAAATGGGATGAAGATTCATATAGGAGTGGCATCTGTCGGCTCGACAGGCCTTCGCCATGCACGAGATGCAGTGTCCAGCAAATTCAAACAAACCACCTAGTACACCCAGGTGGTCAATGATATACCAACGATACATTGATGCAGCAGGTAGATACTCACCTTGAAACCGCGCAATGTATCACGGAGTCCTCCCTGGAGTCGAGCGCGGGGTGACGCGCGTCCTCGCAAGAGTGTGATCGAAGGGGGCGGTAGTTGCGGAAGAGAGATGGCGTTCTCCGCGGACAACTTCTTCAGATACGCCTCGTCCTGCTTCTCCAGCTCCTTCCGCAAATATTCCACCCACCCCATCCCTGGCCTCACAACGTCATCCTTCACCACCAACACCGTGTTCTGCACCCCAGCCCCCAGCCCTTGCCCGCCGAACAAGAGGAAATCCATCGCGAACGGGTCCCGAGCGACTTGAATGATGATCATCCAACACCAGTCCTTGGCTGTGTTGCTGGGTTCGGTGTGACGCATTGGGCGGAGGACGACGGTGTTGTCGGTGGTAGAGCGGTGACGAAGGTGAATCTTGCGAGGTCGAATGTCCAGCGACCTGAGAAGGTTCATTGTCTGGCGGGGAAAGACCTCTCGGAGGTGAGGGGGCTGTATGCTCTCGAGCCCTGGCCATAGCCATGTACAGACTGCGTTCAACGGCCATTCCAGGACCCACACACGAAACTCATCTGGAAGAGGTACTCCTGTGTCAGCTTCCAGAAGGTCGATGTACCCCTCTCGATCCAACTCGCGAAGGTGGTCAGCGACGAGTTTGCGGGAGCTGAGGAAGGAGGGTGACTTGATGACCTCGAGGTACAGTTCCAGCAGTGCTTTTCGTGCCGGCGGAATGAAGGAAACTGAGGAAAAGTGATTCCATTCCCGTGATACTCCCCTCGCCGCGATTAGTGACCGGAGAGGTAGAAGAGGAAATATTGACAGCATGAGCTCGTTCGGTAACGAGTGAATGGTTGCCTTTGGCTGCCAGGGAGAGAGTCTTTCCATGTCAGGTTCTTGGAGGATAAGATCGGTCTTCATTATGGGGGTTTACTATCATGAACCAAGCAGAAAGTTGGAGGATGATGGTGGAGGAGGAAGAAAGCATAGATTGCCTGACGCGGTGGGAAAATCTACTTGCTGTTGTTTGGCTGAGCCCTCGAGTAAATTTCCTTATTCGAAAACAATCTCAACCACAATGAGCGCACCCCTCGACTCTGATATTGCCGTCACTAAACACATCATACACACCAGCGAACTCACAATAAGCGACATGCCGCATCGAGTCCATCCAGTGATATCCAGCCGACACCGTTTCGAGCTTCCGGTTGGTGATCTTACAGGTATCACCAGGACCGGTGTGCATTTCTGCCGTCTCCCGCCTGACAGTATAAGCACCACCATTCATTGGCACACTCACGAGGACGAGTGGTTCTACATCATAGAGGCGTCGGAGGACGCTGTCTTGCTCGTCATGGACGGTGATACGCAAACGCAAGATGCGCCGGCAAAGGAAGTCAAGGTCTCCAAGGGAGACTTCATTGGATGCCCGGCGGGGGTGAAGCTGGCACACGCTCTCAGGAGCGGAGGTGGGGAACTGGTGTATCTAGTCGGGGGAAGTAGGGAGCCCGTGGATATCACACACTACCCCGAAGCTGGTCGCCGACGAGTGATCGTGAGGAATGGGGAGCGTTGGGCAGTGGAAGAAACGAACGTCATCCCACAGGATATTTGAGAAGAGCGACCGGTTCGTCCCCTAATCTACTGGTGGTTCGAAGAGCGCATAATAAACAAACATCCAACTTACAGTATGCTATACAGCTGAGATTCAGCAACCTGTAATTTTTGTGCAAAGGAGAATAGCACCGTTAAACGTTGAACTATGTTACCACAGTGGCATGTAAGTCTCTGGTTGCAATTTGGTTGAACGGGAATCATAACCGGCGAGTACCGCTATTGCGACTTGTCTCTCAGTCATTCATATTCATCTGCCCTGAGAGACTAGGGTTACGGCCAAAGTTCACCGAGCCCTCGCTACTTGCAGCTCTCTCTGAGCTCAAGCGGACAGGCTCTGCCTTCTCCCTCCTCTCTCATGTACACACGATTGCCGTTCTACTATCACCCTCAGCACCATTATTCTCTGCCCAATCATGTCCAGGAGCGTCGACATCAAGACCGAGGCGCTTCTTCCGCTCACAGAGTCCCAAAGTCACATTACCAAAAAACCGTCGATTTTGCTTCGGTGCCACATTTTCATTATGATTCTATTATCGACTCGTCGTGGGCAGCTGTACCTTGTAATATTCTTCATTGCCGTTACCTCAGTCTTCTCTCTCCTAGTAGTCCCTCACTGGGTCTACGCGATATGGACGACATACCCGCCGCTTTACGAGGAATATCACCGAATGGATCTCGCTTTGCCACAGCATGACCCGAGCCTCCCGTCTCCAGAAGGTCGCAATGGGAAGTATCTGCTTGTGTCGAGTCGTTTGGAAAGTGAGTGACAGCCTGCGCTTTGTATAGGTGTATTTATGACTTTACCAGAACAAGGGTGGGGTAATGATATGCAGGAGCTTGTGCTTGATGCATACCTTGCGCACAAGGCTGGAATGGCGTATGTGCAATCTTGATTTTACATGAAGGTTGATGCTCACTTCAGCTTCATAGCTTTGTATTTGACAACTACACGTGGAGCCGTCATGGTCCAGAATACTCGAGGTACAACACCAACTTGATACCATCGCGGATCCCTCTATCAGTCCTGATTGCGGGTACGTATGTCTCAGTCAACCTGATGCGTGTGAGGGTCAGCTCATTAGGCATAGGACCTATTGTCGGCGGTTCGTTTCCGAATGGCGATGTCAGTCCTCGTTCTGTACGGGAAGAGTACTTCAGACAAGTGTGTCCGAACCCAGCAAAGATCAAGGGCAAGGAGGTTACGGATCAGTATGTGTGGGGATCTACGACTATATTGGTTGAGAAGTGGTTAGAGAAGTTCGCCTCCGTTAACAACCGGTGTATCGAGATTGTGGAGGGTTCCGGCGAGCCTTTCACCTTCTGGTATGTTGCGTATTTCTTCACACCTCCGCTCAATATTTATGCAAGGTCAGGACCTTCGGAACGACCAACGTCCTCGATATATGGCCCGATCTTGTCAAGTCGCCCATGCTGACCGCTTTCGTTGGTCGCATCTCGTAGAGTCAGGCCTCTCGCGAAACCTGCCCTTCATTTACAGCGGAAATTACAGAGAACTTGAGATGTACCCTTATACGACATTCCCCGGGCTTCTCGTCCTTCAAGTTCGGCGCGGCGACTTCGACAAACATTGCAACTTCTTGTTCAAGTACAAAGCAAACTGGCACGGACTCAACAAATTCCCTCAGTTTCCCGACCAATTCACCCCGGCCCAAGGCGAGCCAACCGCCTCCTCACGTGCCGAGCACATGAAGCGTTGCTATCCTACTCCCAAGCAGATCGCCGCGAGGGTCCAGGAGATCTTACAGACCGACGCGGGGAAGTCACTGGATAACGTCTACATCATGACCAACGGGAAGAAGGACTTCATCGCCGAGGTGAAAGAAGAAGTGGGTCGTCTGAGGAACTGGAAGTTCCTCAGAAGTAGCCGAGACATTGTGGTCGATCATGAGCAGGTATATGTCAAGCAAGCAATCGATATGCTCATCGGATTGCGCTCCGATGTTATTATAGGGAATGGAGTGAGTCCCCCTTCGTTAATTTGCTTCGTCTCAGTTTTTGAATCCCTTGAAACTAGTGGTCAAGCATGAGCTCAAATATTGCCATGCTACGGATGGCTTTGTTGCCGGATTTACCTCCAGATCATACCCGGTACTGGTGAACATAGATCTAGCTCATTGTAAATTCTGTAGTTATATCCCTTATTTTTGTATAATCCAGTAATCCATACGTGCTCTGTATCGGCTTTGTCCAATCCAAATCAGGGGGATTTGCGGTGTCGTTGACGAAAGAGAAGGATTGAGGACTGTACGAGAGGAGGTTGTCGGAGTCGACATTCTTCTCAATGATGGTTTTGACTATTGTCTGAACGAGGGTTCCGATACGAAGCTTGGAATGTAATACTGCTCTAGTAACACGCTCGGCCCCCCCCCCCAGCGATCTGCAACCAGGTACTCGGTGAGTACCTTGCGGGATCGTCAAGATTGGCTGACGACTTACGAGGCGATGCAGCCACTGTAGTAGATACTCTGTCAGCGTTGCTATTGGAGTTCTCAAATGTATTTGTACAGTGTTGCAAAGTAGCCAGAACGAAGTGCTTGTAGAAACGTGCTTCGTACAATTGACCCAACATTCGATCGAAGTGCATCTTGGGGTTGAAAGCCTTGGAACACTTCAGCGGATCGACATCCTCCGCAGCCCATTCGTCAACGACTCCATCATACTATCGACCCGCTTCCGAGACGTCCCAACATCACAGGACGCTCCCTCCACATGCTGCAAAAGCCCGCTCAGTGTTCCGAAGTGCGTGTCGCATCCGTTGAAGGTTTCGGGGCACCGGTAGATTTTCTGAGCGTGAGCAGCGCTCTGGAGATGAGCGGCGAGAGCGGTACGAGAACCAAACTCTTTGTGGCACAGCACACAGTCAAACGCGTCACCATCCCAAGCCTCGGATGTGTCCGACTCTTCATTCGTATTGGGAGGTAGATACGTCCCGTCCCGTCGTTTTTCGAGTTGGGTAGGATCGACGATGACGTGGTATCGCTTCTTGGATAAAACGTAGCGGTTGAGGTTATGGCGCGTTATGCCCCCGGAGCATGATCCTGAGTCGAAATGTAGCGCCAAAGTGGCAATGGAGATGAATGACTTGGGGCAACGCGGGCATCTGCGTTGTTGGTCCTGGTGAAGGGAGGAGCGGCGATGGTTGTCGAGATTGCTCCAGGATTGGAAGATACGATCGCAATCCTTGCAGTAGTGGTGCTGGGCGATCTTATGCTGAATAAAGAGATCCCGCGATTCGAACAACTGGGGAAACCACTCAGCGATCAATAGAGTGACAATGGGGTCGTAGACTTCACGTCACTCACCTCCGAGCAACAATATTGGTGCTCCTTCTTCCAATGGGCTACCAGCTCTGGGTTATCATCAAAGTCCTCATCACAGAATTTGCAGTAATGATGCGAAGAACTGTCAGCGAGGTGCTGGAGCAACGAAGATTGGCTCGTAAAGTCCTTGTTGCATTTGGTGCATATCGAGTGGTTATCGGAGTCCTGAACATGCTGCTCTAAGGCACGGACGTTGCCAAAGTGACGGTCACAACGCTCGCAGTAGGCCATCGTAGAAGGCTGAGGAAGCAGTGATGGAGGTTGGCTTGTAGAGAAGAATTTTTGGCGCTGAGAGGAACGCGCGTCCGGCCTAGCCACGCAATATGACGGAAGCAAATCCATCCACCTATAGTCGACTGAACGCAAACAAAGATTGAAGGCGGACTAGATTGAGAGGATTGGTACGAAGTTGACAAGCTAAATATTTGTGTACGTGATACCCGGAGAGAACACAATGGAGGTGACACGGATTATTAGTTGGGTACGATGACTGCCCTGTACCTCGCAGTACTCCTCGCTTTGAACGCATCGGCCGCCTTGTCCAAGGGGAAAAGTTGAACGAGAGGTTTAATACCAAAGTGATGAGCAAAGTTCAAACAGTCCGCAGAGTCCTGCGCGCTTCCAGACGGCCACCCGCGGATCGTTGTGCGGTTGGGAACGAGCATGACTGAGCGAGGTGAAATGAGTGAGATCTCAAGACGAACGGATTACTCCAAGAAAAACTCACAGAGAGGAATGGGGGTGGGCTCATGACCAGCAGCGAGGACCAATAGTGTTCCATCGTAAGCCAAACCCTTGAGAAGAGGGGCAACGTTGGAGGTCGGTGCGCACAGCATGATGACCTTGGCACCACCGAGCTTCTGGAGCTCAGCGGCCTGGTCAACCTGGGATCCGTCGAGGTATGCGAATGCACCGAGCTTCAAACAGTCTTCACGCTTTGAGGAACCAGATGAAAGGGCAACGACGCGGTAACCCATCTTGCTTGCGAATTGAATAGCAAGGTGGCCGAGTCCGCTGTCAGGCAGGTGTAAGCCTAATCCATCCTATGATGAGATACAAAGGCTTACCCAATGCCGTTGACGGCGACAAGATCTCCGGCACGAATGTCCACATTACGCAAGCTGTCTGTAGGCTGTGTGAGCCTCAAAATTAGATGTGTGAAGCGATGGGGGACATACTGAAGACAGTGATACCAGCACAGAGCAGAGGGCCAGCATGCTCAGGTGCCATACCCTCAGGGACGGGGACAAGGGCCTCCTTCCTAACAGTCACATACTCAGCGTACGCGCCATCTGACCGAACACCTGTTGGGAATAGATCAGCCCCTGCATCATACGTAGTGACGATGCGACGAAACACTCACCATGGATGTAATGAGCGCTGCAGCCAATGAACTTTCCAACCTTGCAGTTTGCGCAACTGTTGCACTGGCCGCCGTGCCATCCACCACCGACGATCTGGCCAAGCTTGTAGTCCTTCTCCGACTCGGGGACCGCAACAATCTCGCCGACGAACTCATGTCCGGGAACACGGGGGAACGGGGTTGGGATGAGTTGAAGGCGAGGGACGTCATCTCTAAAGAAAAAGCAAGGATCAGGATGATGTTCTGCGACGGAGACAAATGTGTAAAAGGAACGTACCCAGCACAGACGCCGCAAGCCTTGACTTTGAGAACGACGTGACCGTCCGTAGGCTCGGTCCAAGGAAGACTGAGTTTCTGAAGCTCTCCGCCCTTCTCGGTGAAGCCATAAGCGGTAAATGTAGCAGGATGGGACATGATGGATATCGAGGAAGTAGGGTCAAGGGGGGAAAGTGTAGGAGCAGAGGGTGAAGAGGTCGTGGGCTTTGTGGAAGTAGAGGGTGTGAGTGCGGGCTGTATGGGAGGAGTGGCTTTGGACTTGGACTTGGATCTGCCGGTGCACAAACGAATGCAGGACATGCTCCACTTCTCCACCAATCTGCTCAGCTTATATAGCGTTTGAGCAGGTGCATTCCGCTTCTATCCGTCCAAGGTGATCGATACGGCCTACATGGCCCCCGTATAGTCCGGGCATGAGCATGCTCTACAACGCCAAAGATCGGGGTCCCCAGATAATACGAAGCGGCGAGCAACAAAAGCAGGGAGCGGTTCAAGGTGTATAGGTGCATGGCCAGATCTTCAGATCGGGATCTTGAAATCGACGCTGCAGAGGCGGATCTATATCACGGGTTTATTCTGCCCGTTGCCAACGCCGGCGCAATGGCATCCCCCAATATGTGTGGGTTACTGGTGAGCATAGCCAGTACGATGTAGTATGGTGTCGGCTTCCAACAACACAGCATGAGTAGACGGGTAATCCACTTCTGGTTAAAGGCGCCATCCGCGCTAGAGAGAACATTTGAGCATCGGCGTAGATGAACATGGGCGAGGGTTTCTACGCACTGCCTGAGCTAGAAACCACCGCCATGCAGAGTCACCGTTATGATGCTAATTACCACCAAGTCTGGACGATTGGATTCAATGACTATGGTCCATCTTCGGTGTTGACGCGGTAGTGTGGCGGGGCTCACCACCTTTGGTATATATCGGCCAGGAGCGGTATCGGTGACTTCAAGTGACACCAGTTCGACTGAATTAGCTCTTCCAAGTTCTCATGCGGTTGGAAAACGGCCTGCAAAAGGGCTGGGCTGTCAAGGTGAACCTTCCCGCTTGGCGGGATGTCTGTCCCCGGGAAATCGGGATCCGGCATACCGATAGCAAGCAAAACCTGGCAGTAGACCTGGTCAGAGACGGAATAACTGAGCGACGCCTGTGGAATCTTACCTACGATTCCTCATGATCTTGTCAACGTGGCGCAAAATCGGTAGCCATGCACCCCGATATCGGATCCGTGAACGAGCATGGTATATTGATCAAACGGGTGATATCATTGCGTATGCCACAATTTTGTGAGGTTCTCGAGGCTCTGCAAGGTCCACCAGAGTTAAATACCTTCACTTCAATAAACTATCCTTACCCGCAGCCAGCCAGCCTCGTCATCGCCGTCCGCGGGCGTAGCTTGCACACGGGCTCGGGACCATGCTTGAAACCATTGTGCAACAGATGGCAAAAGGGATTATATCCCGTGTGCCTACGAGACCACCTAGCACTGGAGGCGAGGAATGTATTGTCCGCCTATAATATGACCCTAGTCCCAGAACTTCAGCGAAGAAACGAACGCCAACAAGCGCGACTGGTTACAGCCGTAGCGAGGAGTTTCGTATATATATACCCAAAGTTGGCGGTAGAGGAACAGAATGGCATTTGTAAAGTGTATCTATAACAAATGAGTACGACAGCGACCGGGCTATCTGAACAACAGACATAAGATCCTTAGAGCCATGAACATAAAGGTAACAGACGTACAAGCCGGGAAATGGCGGCTATTCCGCTCACTTGAGCTTGGCAAAAAGTTTTGGTGCGGAGCAGTTCTGGAAAATGAGGTGAGGATGAAGTCATGCCCAGTGTCACAAAAAGGCTCACGTTCACGCAATGCATCATGCTAGAGAAGTCAATATCAGTGAAGCACTCATAAAGGGGGATGTAATGTGTTGTTACGCACTGGTCTTAACGCGTTGGATAGCACACGTATGAGAAAGTCAGAGTAGGTCATACAATGGAGCAAAGACAACATACAGCTGCAACGATCAAATAAACGTCAGTGAGATATATAGTCGTTTATATAGATCATATACACACAATTCCTCCACACAATCCTCGTGAGGGAAACCTTCACCAGCGTTGACCTTCTCCTCACAGTGGGCGAAATGGTGAGCAGCAGCCGCGCAGGCCTTCGTCTCCTTGCATTCCTCAATGATTTCGGGCAAGGGCTATAAAGCAGAACAATCAGACAAAGTCCTTTGAAAGAAACGTCACTACTCACGTCCTCGGGCTCCTCCTCCTCCTCTTCCTCAGCAGCGGGCTCCTCAGCGGGCTCTTCCTCAGCCTTGGGTTCCTCCTTTGGCTCTTCAGCAGGAGCGTCGGCGTAGACCGTCGAGACGAATGACGAGAACAACGAGGAGAGCGACATGGCGAGCGTCGGGGTTAGAGATTTGGACAAACCCAACGAAATTGAAGCCTCGTCAATGGCTGGCGGTCATCGGCCTGTTCCGGGACGGAGTTTTCGGGAGGAGCCGGTGGTTCGTGCGCTCGCCAAAGATGGTAATTTGCTCCTTCAGCTTGAGCCGTCATCACAGTCCGCGATGAACCAACGATCATTCTCACAACTAGACGACGACGTCCTCATTCACATTTTTGGATTCTTGAATCTTTCATCGCTTCTCCGCATTCGTCAAGTAAGTTCGAATGGTCATGTCCTTACAGAAGACCAGGCGTTAAAACACAATAGACGTCCAAACGCTGTCTTGCCATCTCTCAGCTGCTTGTTGTCTGGAAGAACATCTTCCGTGAAGATGTGCTGAGACCAAGGTACCCTTATCCGCCGGAAGCGCTGGAAACCAACGATGCCGGTTACTTGGAGTTCCTGACTCGTCGATCTTGTCAGCTAGCGTCGTTCTGGCTATCTCCAACCCCTTCTTCCCCTCGTCTCTGCCATCGATTTGATACCCGCACCAGTGGTACTGGCATATCCGAGATTAGATTTATCCCTGGTACCAGAGCTCAAAGGGTCGTCCTGGTCTCCAAGGGAATATGGTCTGTGGTATCTTGTTGGGACCTTGGGGTCGAACCTTCTGTTTCTTCAACACCGTCGATAAACCCTAGAAAAATCGCAGAATGGCGCCCTAGCCGCGTCATTTTGACTGGGTTTGCGGTCAACTCCCGGTCGGAGGCTGATGGGCTTTTTGCCGTTGGTCTCAATCGCGGAGGGTAGGTGCTCACCACATTTTGATTTACCCTGTACTCATAAACTCCAGCGACCACTCTATCGAGATACTCACACTTCGGGCTCATCAGGTCCACATCGATGGGGCCGGATTACCCTACGAGTTGACGTGTATTCAAACTGTTGAAACTAACTGCATCCCGATGGCCCTTCATGGCTCGACCCTCATCATCAGCGATGGAGCAAGAGAGACCCACATTGTCGATTGGAAGACTGCAAACACAGCCGTTCTACAACGCCCAGCATCTTCAGATGAATATGAACTGGAGGTTAGCTCGCGCAGTTCTCTGACATGCATGCTCTATCTGACGACATACGACTTCGAAGCACAATCGCTGTTTGCAAGTTGTCCTCACAGAGTATCACGTTTTTGTCGTCCGAGCACACGTCGTCGAGCTATACCCAATTCCTCAGCTTTTTCCGCCACCGGTTGAATCAAATAGCATTGTACGACCTGTCATGCAGTTCTCCCTTGGTTGGATCGACGATGCTTCAATAACGCCACAACTGCCTGCGTCGATTCCACATCGCGAGGCCGGAGCAAACCTACTACCACCTATATCCATCGTCCTTCGTTCGGAAGTGAACGATCCGTGGTCTTCAGATTCCAGCAATATCTCAATGTACGCCCTAAAACCATCCAAGGCCTCAGATCTCGCCATCCTTCGGTATTTTGCACCACACATCTGGGATGGAGATCAAGCAAAACGCCCGCCTTACGTGCAGAATCCAACTCTTGTCGCATCCATCCCCAACGCCTCCCGCGATGGTGTTAGAAGTCTCCGCTGCCCCGTGATCCGCTCGGGGAGATTTGGTACTTCTATCTGGATCCAGCCGCCCCGCCGCTTTGGAAGAGATATTGGACTCACCACCTTCGACGTTCATTCGTCGCGGATTTACGAGGACATACATACCCTTCGGTCAGACGACAACGAAGCGGTGGATTCTGACATGCTCGTGGGGGCGGTGTTCCCTGGGCAGATGAGTTCGTTGATGAAGCGGCACGGAGTCTATTCTAGCCTGGACGATAAGTTCAAGCTTAGCAATATCTGCTCTGCGTACACAGGTTCGTCGGGAGAGGCTGTGAGCACGAGCAGCGGGTATTGGATGTCGATGGATTATGCTGAGGAATGGGGGAGGATTGTGCTGGGATATAGTGATGGCACGGTCATGTTCGTAGAGCTGTAGCCTGGATACAGACTTACAAAGTCTTACAAAGACCAGGCAGTGAAAGATCTCATCTCGCGCAATGAGCACGTGATTCCGGGATACCTTTCATGACGTCCGAGTCTCTATATAAGAGCATCTCCTTTCTCAGCTTCCACCACCACAACCAGTTCATGCTCGGTCGTATCGCACGTTTCTTCTCGTCGTCTCCTCTTCCTCTTCAGAACAAGTCCGGAATAACACGAACAATGACTGGTATGCACGTCTAGCACTTTTCGGGATGACAGCCGGCAACCCACTCACGCATCTGCAGGCGGAAACCCCGAAATCGCGACATTCGCCGCCGGGTGCTTCTGGGGTGTTGAGCACATCTTCTTGAAGCACTATCCTATTGCCGAGAACAAGGGAATCTTGAAGACGGCGGTTGGCTATACCGGAGGGAAGGCGGCTTCTACGAACCCGAACTACAAGGAGGTCTGCACTGGATCGACTGATCATGCGGAGGCTTTGAGAATCGAGTTTGATCCTACCATCGTCAAGTACGACGAGCTCGTTGGTGAGTAATTGAGTTGATCACTACTGCAAATAAAACTGACTGTCGATCTAGAATTCTTCTACCGTACACATGACCCCACGACTGTGAACTCTCAAGGCGCAGATACTGGCACTCGTGAGTATAGGGTCTACTTCACAGTCTCCTTGTCTTGACCGTGCTGCAGAATACCGTTCCGCGATCTTCTACAATACTCCGGAGCAGTTGGACATCGCCAAGCGGGTAACCGAAGAGGTGCAGAAGAAGCATTTCGAACCCAAAGGTGATCTCACAACTTACGCTTTGAACTCGGGCTCACATTAACGATGAATGATAGGGAAGAAAATTGTGACGGAGATCGTTGAGGCCGGACCGTGGTACGACGCAGAAGACTATCACCAAGAGTACTTGCATAAGAACCCGTCCGGGTACCAGTGCCCAACGCACAAGCTGCATTGGTGATTCTGTCATAATAAAGGTGTTTGAAGTTCATGTCCCCGTGTACTATAGATTGATATTGGAAGTCGCCGCAATCTGCATGTCAATTTGCCCTTATTCTTGGTCGCAAGGTCTGCGGGTATAACTCGTGAATCCGTCATTCTGGTTATAATCATTGCAGTATACATGTGCAAGCAGCCGATGTCCTGAAGTGACCAAATACATACGTCGTCGTGCGCAATACTGATATCATTTTACTTCCAACAAACCCCAGCTCCGTTGTCACCACTGCTTCCAACAGAACTTGCCACGGCCCCCATGATCCACCGGTTGAGCAACGCAAGATGAAGGAGATTATCGTCCACAGCAATCATTCTCCCATTCTCCAGCATACCAAGCGGCATACCAGACAACCACGTCACGGCGTCCAACACCGGCCACAGTTTCGCCACACGACACTGCATGAAGAACACCGCCAAACCAGAGACCACGACGGAGGCACCGAGAGTAGTGTAGACAACCCAGCGCTGGGGTAACTCGCTATGGTCTCTCCATGTCCGTTCTCGGAGTTGCTGGAGGACAATCGTCAACAGGATGAGGCCCGAAGTTCCGATGGACAACCCAGCGGAGGTATACACGACCCAGGGCGGCGTGAATGTGATGGGTCCGAAGCCGAGAGAGTCGCGAGTGTCAGACTGAAAAATGGTTCCGAGGATGGCTGCTGCCACGCCGAAGAGATTAAGTAGAACTCCTGGGCGGAGTGTAGGGGTTTTAGGCGGGGAGCGGTCGAGAGTGGCGATGCACATGAGCTCTTTGTTGGGGGAGCGTGGGACGTACATCTTCAATCCTGGTTCCTCATTTGCTTTCACTTTGCCAGTGAAGGCGCTGTGCCAGTCAGTCAGCTTGCCGACGTACAAGGAGTTGGACAGTGCAACGCTCGTCCATACTCCCGCGGAAGTGCCGACGCTGAGGAAGTAGCAGATGATAACCTGACCGCAGAGACCAGCGATGAGGAAAGGCCATGTGGAACGGCGGCTGGTGCCTCCACTGAAGACGAGGTCGAAGAACTCTGAAGTGTTCACATGTGGTTCTAGGGCTTCGAGTATGCTTTCGATGCGCGAGAGGTACGCCTCGTCAGCGGAGACTCCCAAGATGCCCCAACGACCAGGCAAGTTCTGAATGGTGAGTCGACCCTTGTCAAGAAGCGCACCGCCAAGAATAGCGATCCAGACTGTCTGGCCAACGCTGACCTTTGCCACCTCCCCGTTGACATGCCATCCTGGCGTGTCAACAGAACGTTTGATGTACTGAACCACGCGGAAGTACGCTCCTGCAAGCTCTGTGAGGGATGCGGATACTTTGGCGGAATCGGGGGAGTATGAATGGAAGTCAATGGCACAGGCGGGCTTATCAAGACTGATGGTGTCAAGATACAGCGTGTACGGGCCGATGTCGCTGCTGCCTTCATTCTTAGCTTGACCACGAAGAGGACTTTGTGAATGAGGACGCCGAACCATCTGCGCCGCGACTACCAGCAACGCTTCTTCCTCGCTCTCCACATCGACAACGGAGCTAGCTGGCATCCCCTTGGTGGAAAACGCAAGCCCACCGCGTTGGTATATCATCACTTCCCATTTCCGGAAGACGTGATAGTCGATAGCAGCAAACAGCAAGAAGTCCCGAGCGGAAGGAGGGGTAGGTTTGGGTGGGAGATTCGGGGATATGGGAACAATGGCTTCTCGCTGAACTAGTCCAGCTGAAGTGATCCTCCAGAGCGTTTCGTCAAGAGGTTCTTCCAGCCCCTCGTACATTACAGGGTGAATGAGACTGGTGACCTTCCGTAGTGCTTCAGACCGCGCAGCACTGGTTACCTCCTCCGATCGTATCCAAAAATTGGACTTTCCGTTCGCAGTGCGAATGCCAGACACGAAGTGACATGCGTTTGAAACCCAGTTAACGCGCTTCATTGGACTAAGGGACAGGAGGGGGAGACCCGACCAGATGAAGGGTCCAATGGAGGGATCAATGTCCCATAGTGTTTCGCAATTCGTCCCGAGAGCTGCGTATAGAACACTAGCAAGGAGGAGCAAACCGGAAGGCCAGGAGATGACATCGTTGACGGGAGCTTGCGCAAGGACAGGGACACTAGCGACCAATGCGATCCCAAAGGCTAACCTCGACAATCGCTGTGGACAGCTCAGTTAAGATCGAGTGTTACGTTGTGCCGTGATCACAACTGACCGACGGAGTGAGACCTGCTAACGAGAATGCCATGGCGGGGGGTTGAATGTTGAAAGCGCAAGTGGGAGGGCGACGCAATCAATGCTGATCATGGCTGAGATAAACGAGACCTGTGGCTATATACCAAGAGCCCCAGTCAGACGCCGTCACAACGGCATTACTACTATCACACACCATTTACATTGTCATATGGCTGGACCCCATTTGAACCTCCCATCAGTAGCTTCCAATTGAACTTTGATCAAAATTCAGCTCTCCTTGCGTGTCGCACCAATGCCTGCACTGGGATGCTCTAACTTGAACGGGAATCCAGGCCGGGACACTCACGTCGTAAGTCTTGCCTGTACAGAATACACTTGGCCTATGAGTGTCGTGAAGAACTTGAACGATATAAGGATTCTTGCTCACCTTACTCGAATCGCAAGCGAACCTGGTTGTGATCTTTATCGATTTAGGACTAGGCCTGTGACCCAGGTCTGGGGGTCAAGCTTCCCTTATGCAGCCCGGAATGGCTGGAATGCGAGCCATTCCCGGTTTCGTCGGAATCTGTCGACCGAAATACGTTGAGAAAGTGTTGTGGGCGAGGCGGCGAAGGTTGAAGACCTTTCATTACTATGAAAACCGCACCTGACACGCACCTGCTATGCACACAACCCCCAAATACATGGTCGTTCTTACACTGCTATCTCCCTGACCAAGTTGACGAGCCTGCGGTTGCAAGGTTGCAAGTGGTTTTTGCTTGTTGTTGTCTGAGAAGAAGCAGTGGAACGTTGAACGTTGAACTTGGTTGAAAGTCAATTATTATGCTCTGTTGAGTCTTGGAAGTTTAGTCACCGGCAGATCGGCGGCCCGATCTCACTCTTCGTCGTCCTCGGGGTACAGTAATCTCATTGCATAATCTCAGGTCTCATAGATATACTTGAGCTATATTACATGGAGCGTGGGTTATGGGTCAGGCTGGATGTCTCTCACCACAGCCGTGATGTAGCTAGCGTCTCGCACTCGGGGATGCACTGCATGATTTATTGCGAGCGATAGAAGTTCTTCAACCCGAACTTCCACCACTAATAGCCATTGAACAGTCGCCGTAAGAAGTTCAACTCGAAGTAGAGGAGACAACGGACAACGTACCCTTCTGTTTGGCCAGTATAATACCCAAGGAACGACGTAGTTCTTGATGAACGGCGGGGCAGGGGGAAACTCGCTGCCTTTGGGAGACAGTAAGACCACGTAGACGAGGAACGTAGTCGTCGGCTAAATTTCATCTTCTTAGCTGACGAAGGAACAAGGGGGAAACCTTCACATACCATGTTCATCATATACTTATTCGTTTCAGCTGCAATGTGTCGGATCTCCTCCACGGTAAACCCGGCTTCGTGCAGCTTGTCGGAATGTAGGTAAGTCACCTCCTGCAGTAGCTGTCGAGGAGGACGGTTGAGTTATGACCAGATAAAATACCGAGGTAGATAGGTCTTACATGTGATGAAAGCGGTCCGGCGGCTTTGTCAATGACAGCTTGCAAATGCGTCGCACTAAACTCTTGTTGGGCGTGCTGCGGGGCAATCCGTCCGTAGCCATGCTTCTCACCAGAGGGGAGACAGGAGATAAGGTACTCTTCCATCTCGTGCACCGCAGCCGTGAACGTCTCGTGTTCGGCAACGATGAAGGACGTGTCATACTTGTGCGTGAACATCGGATAGTAATGTTCTTCCTCCCACCTTTATGCGTAACGTGGGTTTAGTGAGACTCTGGAAGACACCTCCGAGTTCGAGACATACGAGTGATGATGATGTAGAACCGCAACCCATTGTAGAGCGTATCCAACGAAATCGACAGACAGATGTTTCGGGATCGTTGGTGCCTGCTACTTTCTGAAAATTAGCCACGAAGGAATTTATAAGCAGTTAGAGGTGTTATTACCTCGTAAACGTCCAGAAGTGCGTTGAGAATGAATGCGTGTGCACCTGCCATCTCCCAAGCTTGCGCAACAAAGACGTCGGCTGGCTGGGCTCCCTTTGCTGTTACCATCAGTTTGTCAATAGCTGAACTCAGGTCCTGAGATGTCGACACCATAATCTGAGACCTGCAAGGCTAGTCTTTGGGGGAAAGTGATGGGGGAAAAGACAAGAAAGAGCCCCCCAGAACAAAGAAGTTTTTATACCTGATGAGAAGCCACAGCGTTCAAAACGTGCAACTGAAACGCAGAACGCGCGCGAACACCAAAACTCCCGGATCGAAGATGGTTCTCCCGCATGAGTGACGAGAAAGGAGTCTGTTCCACGTTTCAGTGGTGAAGAATATCGTGATGTGGTAGTCGCGCGCTGCAACACTGGCGCGCCGTGTTGGTGTGACGACCCATAATCGCCAAAGCCAAGCACAGAGACTCCAGAAACGGTGCTCATAGTGAAAACTGCTGAAATCAACACTCCGTTCGGATTCGTCGGGTTTAAGAAATGCGGGACGTACCAGATTTGAAGAATGTCTGTCGTCAACAATATCCGAAGGCCCATTCATTGTGGTACAAGGACGATCAGCGATATTGCAGCCCATACCACGTGTATTTCATGTGTGAGCATGGATCTCCACAGATGTTTGAAGCGACAGCAAGTACTAGGATAGGATGAAGGTAGCTGAGCGCAAAAAAGGCAACGAGCCAGAGACCGAAGGACAACAACACCAAATATCGGCGCGAGCTGTGCAATAGATATTTCATTTTTTGATGGTCGATATTACATCTCTATCTCCAAGATTCACCACCATCACATCAGCGATCGAATGTTGAATATGGAGAAAGCCATCAGACGTGGATGGCGCATCGGTTATACAGTACTGATTCACCCCCATTCGGCCATCTTTGAGAATAAAATATAAAGCCTGGCATTGGCTAACGGGAGTGCCCAATCTCTCTCTAGTCCTTCTCCTGCTCACTCTACCTGCTGTCATGATGGCCGATACACTTCAGACTCTCAGGTCGACACTGGATTTCTTTATCAAGGCGTGCCACGGGCCTAAGCCCACAGATGGACATGACGCGCAATACTGGACCATGGCTGGAATCCATGCGTTCATTCTAAACGGCCTGATTAGTATCTACGAGGTGAGTGCTTCGCCCCTACTATATCAGCGAGGCCTCACAGCATATTCCCTTCAACACAGCAAGCCGCCACGATACCAGAGGAGAAGGCGGTTGATTTCTGCGGCTATGCTCTGCAATGGACATCAGCTACTCACCACCACCATCAGTGAGTCATTGATGGACTCTCGATTTACGCGTGTATTGACTAAGACGAATGTGACGTGCAGTGTTGAAGAAACGGCGTATTTCCCTATGTTCAGTCACAAGTTCGACACCAGCTTCGTCGAGCAAGAACACAGCACTTTCACCCCTGGCCTGGAAGCCCTTGATAGCTACCTTGTTTCTTGCCTTCCCACTGGCGCGCCTTACGGGCTAGGAGAGGTTGCAGGTGAACACGAGCAACAGAAGTACGATGGTTCCCGCGTGATTTCAATCATCGATTCTTTCGCGGAACCACTATGCAAGCATGTAGGTCCCCTGGTCAACGTGGGAATGAACGCCTCTCACATCTAGGTTTTAATGGTTATAGCTAATCCAGGAGGTGAACAGTATGGAGCCGGACAAACTCAGGGCAGCTGGTCTCACGGAAGCTGAGATGCAAACCATTGCTCAAGAGTCCATGAAGCAATCCAAGAAATTAGTGCGTAGTCTCCACCGGGCGAATATGAAATTCTGTCACTGATCACATGTAACTTTAGCCATTGACGACAATTGTTGTGTACTCGATCATGCTGTCACCAAAGGAGATTGACTTCCCCCCTTTCTCGTCGTTCCTACGGTACTATGTGGTTCCATATGTGCTGGCATTTCCCAACCGTCGCGTGAGTTTCACCCTTGGTAGCTCCGGCTTGATTACTTACTGCTTATTCATCAAGTGGTGGCAATTTGCGCCGAAGAATTAGTGCGATGTGATTTACCAACTGCAGAGCGGTTGATTACCCAAAGCCAAAGTATCCGGCTTTCCTCCACAACCAGAGTCCAGATAACTTAGATCTGTGATTCGACCATGTAATAACTCCACAATAATGTAATTTTTTTCTAAAGATTACCTCCGTGCGGAGAGGCTCATACCAATCCCCTCTCGTCTTGATTTGAGATGAGAGAACCGATAGAGAATGTTGGTCAGGTTTTTGCTTTGACGCTGTATTCCTGGTACCTAGACTAAGATACTACAATAATCGCGCCTCCCACACTGTCTGGAAGTTACGCAAATAGTATTTACAAAACGACGGTCGTAGCACGCCCATCA
The DNA here is from genome assembly GCA_021029105.1 of Cristinia sonorae. Taxonomy (NCBI): domain Eukaryota; kingdom Fungi; phylum Basidiomycota; class Agaricomycetes; order Agaricales; family Stephanosporaceae; genus Cristinia; species Cristinia sonorae. The sequence goes on along the minus strand of JAEVFJ010000033.1, from coordinate 169,716 downwards.
ACCTCATTTACAGGGTGGATGAGTTGACTGGCTCAAGCAGCGTCATTTTCACCTTGCCCCTCTGTGTATTCGGATCCTTCTCGACCTCAATCTGAACTTTGACTTTGTCGAATACCGAGATCGTCGACGTCCGACCGCTCCCATCTGGGTTCGGCACCGTGACGCAGTAGTTCTCTGCGTCAAACTGGATTTCGCGTTTGAACATCACCAGTCCCTCGATACCCAATCTGAGAGAAACGAGGTGAATTGTGAGTAAAGGGGCGGAGGGTAAGAGCGGACGCGTGGTGAGGGGACATACTTGGAGACGAATACATTGATGCCGTTTCGGAACGTCCTGATCACGAACGCATCTTCCGTCACGACCCCTGCCTTGCCCCTCGCCTTGAGGGCCAACCCGACATAAAATTCCACGCTGGCTCTGGACGCCATCTGCGCCATGCGGTGACGACGATTGACAGTATCCAGCACGCGTTCTACGTAGGATTTAGAGTGCAAAGACGGGTGGAGTGGGGAGTAAGATATCGCAGCTGCCAGTTGTCTGTGGGCAAGGACGTCTATTGGCGAAAAGTTGGTGAATCAGTGGGTAGTACACTGTGGGATAGCTATTATGTGCATGCGTACCTGCATATCGACGGATGGGACTGGTGAAGTGGGTGTAGATTGGACTGGCAAGACCATAGTGACCGAATGTGTCTCTGCCCACGCTGCCAGAGCAGAAATATTCGGCAGACAGCATACACCTCGTTGCCATGATACGGACGAGAGTGTTGAACGCTGGCTCAGATGGATCCTGTATCGGGTTATTGATAAGAACAGCCGCCTTCCAAGCAATCTGCGACGTACAATGCATTTATCCAGGGAGGCCGCAAGGTTAGCTGAACTGGACACATCGACGGAAAGTCCTTTGCGTTTCAAGAGAACATCCTTCAGCTTGTCAAAGTTCACCGGCGGCGGTGGCATGTGTCGTCTTTGCACAATCATCAGCATCCGCCCGAACAAAACATAGTATAGGACGCCACGCACCGAAGGACAGCCGTTTGCGGGAACGTCTCCTGGATCTTCCTCGCCACGCTGATATTCGCAAGCAACATGAATTCCTCCACAAGACTATTGGTCTCAAGTAGCTGTTTCTGCTCCACGTCGACGGGATCCGATGACTCTGCGCTGTCCAGATGAATCTTCACTTCGGGTGAAGCGAGGTTTAAAGCACCAGCTTTCATTCTTCCTTCTTTCAGCTTGATGGCCAAACTGTTAAGAAGGCGGATGCTCTTAGTCAGGTCGTCGTTCATGTTCCTAACGTTGTCGGCTAGTTAGAAGTGTCTTGGTCGAGGGACAGAAGGAAGACCTACGGGTCGTCCTTGCGTAGTTGTGCGGCTTCATATGTGAACGCCTCCTTTGAAGCAATAACCGACTTCATGAACCGTACACCGACAATCTCGGCTTCAGGTGAGAGTTCCTAACCAAGCAGGTCAGTGATTTATCCTAGCGACGGCCGAGGAACAGAGTTGTACCCAGATCACCGAGAACGCCAACCTCTCGACGTGGGGCCTAAGGGAGCACAGGTTGGTTCCGAGAAGTTCAGGTAACATGTCTATGCGCTTGTCTACAAGATAGACAGTCGTTCCGCGTGATGCCGCTTCGCTGTCCATCGGGGTATCCGCAAGCACAAACCGTGAAACATCGGCGATATCTGGGTGAGAAGGTTGTCAGAATGAGATGGCCATGACCGATTGGTTCAACTTACGGACACCAGCCTCGATGTTGCCGTTGGGAAGAGGTCGGGCATGCAACGCGTCGTCGATATCTTGACACCCTAATAGCAAACTCTCATCAGCGTTGGGTTCCAAACCTAGAACATGACGAAAACCAACCAGGCGGATCGATGCTGCATATCAGCAAATCTCTCAGGTCCGTCCTATCCTTCCACTCCGGATTATCATCACTCTTCGGCGGCACGACCCACTTGTCACCCTCCTTCGGCAGGCAATCCAAGATCGCCTTCCCAAACGGCCTAAAGGGCACGTCGAACTCCAATAGTAAACTCTCTTGCTCGGCCTCCTTGCTTTCCACTTTGCCCAATGCCCGAACGAAGTGACCCTCTGGGTAACGAGAGGTGTTGTCCCAGCGATCGATGGTGACGAGGATCTTTTGGCCGATGAGGGTGGGTGCTTGGCGGGTTCGTAGACGGATACGGGGGAGGAGTCGGGAGACAGGTGTGGCGAAGACAGTCTGTTGGGAGAGAGATGTTGGGTTGGACGATTGGAGGGAGGTGCGGTCTATGTGACAGACGTATCTATGGAGTCGACTTCTTAGAGGAAAAGGATGATAAAATGAATATGGGGCACTTACGATCTCCAATTCCGTTTAACCATACCGACTATGCGACCTGTTGGCTGTTTTTCCGCCGCGAGACGCTTGGCATTCTGAGCTTGGACGATCCTTCGTTCTTCAGCTTTCGCAGCCGCATCGTCGTCCCGCTCATCCTCCTCCGAGTCTTCCGCGTCATCGTTCTTCAACATTGCTGTGAGACGCGTAAGTATCATTGTCATATGAGATATGATGGTCTTGGTTCATACGCACTCTCTTGGTCCACCACTTCATCACCTGGGGCTTTCCACTCTGACTCGGGGAATACTTCAACGGCGACAATGTCCCCGTTGATAGCACGGTTCATGTTCTCTCTTCCGAGCAACAGTACGGGTTTTTCAAACGCTGGAACATTGACACTCCCCTATCGGCGAAAGCCTCCTCAGCACACTCATCAATGAAAAAAGCTCTTCATAGGAAGGCTCACCTCGAGGTAGTTGTACTGGTTTGCGTTGAAGTGCCCCTGATGTAGTTGGCTAGCCTTGATACCCGCGAGTACGGTCGCACTTGGGAGGTACTAAAACGTTCATGGTGAGCGTAGAATATTAGACCCACACGAGGGGTATTTACCTCCGGGTACAACGCGTGTCGTGGAGCAGCAGCTCTTGTTGGCTCAATATCCTCTCCCATAGCCGACAGGAGATCCAAAAGTTGATTGGATTCTTTGAGTCCCTCGATGTAGCGTCTTACTATAGTCAATTATAAGCTTTCCATCTGCAGAGGTTATTCATGCGACTAGACCCACCTGAGATGGCTTTTATCCCCTCGGCCTCGGCTCTCTGTCTATTGGCAACATCGTCTGTGAGAAGTACGGCCGTTGTGACTGGCGGTTTGGACTGATTACGGACTGGGGGTCTTGCAAGCGAGATGTGGGTATTGTACCAAGCCGTCGCTTTGCGGATACCTATGGGAAACCATGAGTATAGAGTTATACAGTTTTGAACGGGAACGTACCTCGGTCGTTCCGATCATTTGGGCTCTCCCCCTCTTCTCTTACCACAGCCGTCTCACTAAAATGAAAATCGGGTTCGGAGGATACTTCTTGGAAGAAAAGGAAGGAAATGCCCACGATCTATATTCGTTGTAGAAGACCCATACGCGTTTATCGTCGGCATTAACTAACGCTTTGAGTCGGTTGAATAGCGGTAACGACCGATGGCGAACTTCCTCCATCACGGTCTGAAGTAGGATGATAGGTGTAGTGAAAAGCGGTGACTCCATAAGATCCATCTGCGTGCAAAATTAGCCGTTCTGAGGTGACAAGAAACCATAAGGAAGGACGCACCTGCGCCAAGAAAACATTCGTGTCTGGGACGACGTAGTGTCCAAACAAAAGCGTTTTGTGGTCTTGCGTTCCCAATGGTGGCAACGTCGCCTCCACATCGGACGTACACAGACCACAACGCTGAATACCACAGCTGACATCGTCTCTTAGATAGCGTTCCCTCAGAACTGAGACAGTCAGTACAAGTCTGCTCAAAGCAGTCGAGTTACGCACCTTTGATAACCTTCCCCCTGGCCGTCTTTTTGAAGAACTTCCGCTGGGTCACAGCAGCATCCTCCCTTGGCCGTTTCCTAATAGTAATCTCGACCATTTCCGACGCGTGTTGGAGCTCTTGTATGTCGGCGAACGACGATGATGTAAGTCGCAGAGAGAAATAATACTCAGTATCAAAAAAGCGCCCAGTGTCAGAGGGAATCTCATGAGCGCCTAGATGCGCCCTGCTCTTTTCCTCGATTTGAACATGGCTGCTACAGAAACCACACTGACTTGGACTCCACCAGTATACAATACATCCGACAATCCGGAATGTATTCACACAACAAATATGGAGTCGGAACTGGCGAACGGAGACTTTGTTCGCCAGGCTAAATGGTTGGTGCCCCTCTCCGACAAGTTCGAGTGTGCACTTACTACAACCTCGATACTCAGGTGTCCTGACGGATCGTCTGCTCTCGCTCAGACTGAGTCGGGATATCTACAGTTTCTGAATCTGTACGTGTTTTCTGAGTTCCTCCGCTTGACGTGCCGTTTGAACGATTTCCTTCCCAGTCCGCAGGAACTGCTTGATGTCACCCTTGCAACCACCGATGGTCTTGCCCCCCAAATGCCCCGTCGTCAACAGAGTGGCCCTACTGTAGACTTTGCCTGGTACCCTAGCGCCACGCGTCGAAATCCTGCGTCGTTTTGTTTCGTCACGTCGGTGAGGGAATGTCCCGTCAAACTGTTGGACGCCTCTGATGGGCGGGTAAGTCGTTTCGCGAGTCTGAAGACTCCGTAGCTGAAAGGGACGATTTTATATTTTAGCTGCGCGCATCGTACAAGATTGTTGACCATAGAGAGCGTCAGATTGCACCTCATAGCCTTGCGTTCAACCCCACAGCAACTAAGTAACGCATGTCCTCCTCTTGTGACTAATTTACCTTCGCTGACGAAAAATGTGCAGACTGTATTGTGGGTTTGATGATGCAATTGAGGTTTTTGACCTCCATTATCCTGGAGAAGGGACACGTTTACACACGACCCCCTCCAAGAAGAGTCGTGATGGTCTCAAAGGTCCGTACAGTCTCCATCGCTGTTGTAAGAGACGCAACATAATACTTTAATTAGGGATCATCTCAACTATTTCCTTCGCTTCCGACATATCGTCCGGGGTCTATGCCGCCGGTTCGCTGAACCCGTCCCCCACCATGTCATCCAATATTGCATTATTTTCAGAAACAACTGGCGAAACTCCGCTGATGTTCGTAGGGGACGAACGTGACGAAGGGTTTGGGATCAGAGCCAGCGCCATGCAGGTCGGCCATATCGTTCAGCTTCTCTCCTCTCCGTTTTAATACTTACACGCTCTTTCTCATAGGTTATGTTTAATCCCGTTCAGCCATACTTGCTTTACGCGTCATTCCGACGTCATGGCATTCTTTACTGCTGGGATGTTCGTGGCGACGTGGGTGTTCCCGTTCGGAGAATGAGCATACAAAAGGGAGTTTCTCACGCTAGAGGCCGAGAGAGCACCAATCAAAAGCTGCGATTTGACATTGACCTGAGTGGTAAACTACTGGCGATCGGAGACCACGTACGTTCCAACCACTCTGTCGGTTCTCGTTTGCTGAACGCACAACAGGATGGGCATATTTCTATGTTCGATTTGGAACACGAGCCTCTGGATATAACGGACACATCTTCACCCGTTCTTACATACACCGCACATGAAGGTCTGATACGTCACTTCCATGCTACTACCTGAGCTCTAACCTGGCCTGATTAGATGCTATTGGTTCAGCCGGTTTTCACCCACTGCACTCTTTGCTATTGTCAGTATCGGGATCAAGGCATTTTGTAACAGGCGATACTTCTGCATCCGAGGATTCCGACGTCGAAGAATTGGAAGACATCGAAGGCACTGCTCAGGTAAAAAGATCTCGAATAGGACCCCAACCTGTCGTCCTTGATAATTCTACCAAACTGTGGAGATTTTAGAATCAAATTCTTCTCAACAACAGTCGCTGAATCCGGCGGATGAAGCGTTCGACACTGATTGTCGTTCGCTGCCCACTGTAATAAGATAACGAATCACGGCAGCCGATCGTTGGACTTGAGAACGTTTGACTGTGGAGGTGCCCATTTCCTTTTTCAGGCGCGTTGTTTCCTTTTGGGGTCGTGGTGATCGGGTTGCACTTCTCCGCCAACGTGAAGAAATATTGCGCATTGTTTCAACTCGTGTATTCTTGGCTGGGTCGTCCATGCATAGAATTCGTACACAACATCGCAACTTGCAACGTAGAGACATCGCAGAGCCGCCTCTCCCCGGCGATACTTCGGCCCGTTTCAACGAGCTTCCTTTACCAGCCTAGAGCAGCACAAAGTGCGATGTCTCATGAAAGTTGTACCGCCTTGACAGAGAAACGAGAGAAAGGCAGCGTCATCACCAGCATCGTCTGGAGCGGAATACCGACACTGACAGGGGTACCTGAGAACATGGTGGTCCCACGTGATCGCTGGAGGACAAATTGAAAGCCAGGCAAATGTACAGGAAAGTCTCGCGACTTATCTGCTCACGACCGTTGCCGTCCCCCTCCTCCTCCTATAAACGTCCTCCAGCACAACACTCGGTACAACACCCCAATCTATCCGCACAAACTAGGTCGCATCGGAACTTCGTCAGAATCGCTCGAGAGCTAGGCCAGGTTGGCCTGTTGCAGTCTGAGTGCACAAGAACGAAGAACCCCTGTTGGTGGCTGAACGGTGGAAAACTCGAGAGTAATTGGATTGGGAAAACCTAGAGTGCGTTCGATCTGCATGTGGCCTCTCTGGGTCTGTCCTCACCTTGAATTTGTAGTACGTTTATCGGGAACGTGACCAATCCGACATGAGCGTATTCAATCCCCGGATTCTCGATGCAAGTCTCCGCGACGTCACATCCACCCTTCCAGATGAGCAAAAGGCAGATGTCCTCCTCTATGCCATGAAGCATGTCCCAATAGAACGGTCGGTTCTCTGTGCTGTGTCTGAGTTTCATGTCGTCCTTACATACCATGTCAACCCGCGTCTCCGCCTCGTTGTCCACCAGCTCGCGAAACCTCATCGAGAATGCCATCCAGTCATGCCTGTCAGTCCCCAAACTTTCACAGGAAAACGCAACCCAGGCGCGCATGTTGCGAGCAAAATCCAGATTGACCGTGGGCCTACGTGTGTGCGCAAATCAAGGTCGAGTCCAGCCCAGGCGGGGTCTACTCTCAGTCGAGACGGATTCTGATCTTCGTGTTTATAGACCTCGAAGCCATCTTGGTCCTTGACCCCGAGCATGCTGAAGCACGCTCACTAATGACCCATGCAACAGCGCTCCCTGGGAAGGTGCGTTGTTGTCCTTCACTGTAGAATACGACAGAACATCTCATCGTCTCTCAGGCGACACTGACCCAGCGGGGGCTCACCGGTTTCTCAACGGAAATATGGCGCCAGATCGCCCAATGGTTGCCACGGCGCGACCTTCAGAGTCTCCTCCTGGTGCCCCATGTACTATCTCGCATTGCAAGCCAGATATTGTTCCGTAAGATTGACCTTCACTTCGGTGCGTCTTGTCGGATCTGTCTTACTCGGAACACTCACCGATTTTGAAATAGGGTCAGACAAGTGGGACTCGCAACGAAGTGCAGACATTCTGACCCGTGTGATCACCGATGCCGCGTTCGCAAGTATCGTCAGGACTCTGCGAATCTTCGTTCCAGGGCGTGAAGTGGTCCCCATGTCATTTCAAACAGGTGCGTCTTCGTTGTTGGGCTGCGGTCAAGGGAGGGAAGGCTGAGATGGCGGTTCCCAGGGATGCTCGCAAACGCGCTGCCGAAGATGAAGAATCTCAAGAACGTACACTGCTCGATGCGCTGGAAAGATATCTACACATTTCTCAAGGTGCTGGAAACCGCACACTATCGACTTTCTGGGCTGTCGCTTCAGTAAGTGCTCACCCCAACGCACTGCAGCTCACACTTATCCCACGCGCCTAGTCCATCCGACGGGACCGGCGAGCTCAAGATCCCCAAGTTCAAGCATATCACACAATTCGCGTACTGCTCCACCGGCGACAGTCCCACAGAGGTCAATGAGTTCCTCGCCCGCAACCGAGGGTCCATCCGCACGATTCACATCCAGAATCTCAATTGGACTTTCCCCTCTTCTGTCGTCTCCATCCGCAACCTCACACACCTCGACTTCCTCGGTACATTTCCTGCAGACTCGGTCGCATTACACGACATCCTCAACGACGGCCACCAACTGGAGTCGCTGCGCCTGAAATGCGTTCTTGAATGTACAGCATCCGTCGCGTTCCGCGACAACCTCAACGCACTCCCCTTTCTCAAGCATTTCTCCCTCTGTCTTCTTGGATACCGTGTAAACGACGTGGACCTGTTTCCAGCTATCTCTGAGTTTCTGAGGGGAAGGGTGGACCTTCACATGCTGCAACTCACCGTCCCCTCTGCTGAGTACGCGCACAAACGTCTCGGGTACGACGCCAACGTGTGGGGTGTGCTGCCCTCGCTCGTCAACCTCCGGAGTCTCTCAGCGACGCTTCCGAAGGACGTCGCCGCAGCGGTGGCGATGTGGCTTGTTCCCCGGAGCGTCCAATCTCTCACCCTGCACTCCCTCCCAACGACCGACGTTCCCGCCTTTGTCTCTGTACGTATTCCTCTCTTTCTTTCTTTTAAATAATCCCGTCGTACTCAGAATATGTTTCACAGCAACTCCGCGCCGGCCTCCCACCCGCACTCAAATTCATCGGCTTCACCCAGTCCCGCATCGCAGATCTCACCAAAGTCATTGAGCAAGGCTTCCCCACCGTCCGTCTGGCCCGTGTCGAAGACGACTATTACACCGTCAGCAAGGACGCGAACGGGGCTATCGAAACGTCGGAGTGGCCGAAGGGGAGGACGAGGTATAATTCGAAAGACTGGTTGGAGTGTTATGATTGTGAGGACTGCGAGTGGAGAAATCCATCCGAGTTTTCGTATTGTTAAGGTCTGGCGTGGCGCACCTCTCCGCGATGTTTCTGAGAGTACTGCAATATCTAGTTGGATTATGTACGCTTCTTTCGTTCTCACTTCTCACTCGCACCTTTGTTCTCATTGCTGATATCATCCTGTCATCTTTTGTCGCATACCCTTGATCTTTCCAAGCTTCATTTCTTGCTTACGCTTTGCAATAGACCATCTATGTACTGTTAGTGTTGTAGTAACAGGATGCAAATCTTCTTCCATTCTGTTCAGCATATTGCATGGACATCGTGCCTTGAATCAGTTCTGGCTAGCTAGTGCAGGCGGCGAAGATGTTAGGGGGTATCTGAGCTTCGACGAGCTTGATGAACCTCTCCAACGGCACCCATTCCAGCGAAACCACGGGTGATCCCTCGTGCATGACCCGCACAAACTCCCCTCGTGTGCCCTTCTTCTCCCGCCAAACCTGAAGTGTACAACCCCCATTGTCGATCAACAAGCCCAGAAACAAAGAACAACGGCGCGCGTTGACGTACCTCCATGATAATTTCAGACCCTAACGCAGGCCATCGTAATGGCGCAACTTTCCCTAGCCCCAACCCTGAGGCCAACCGGATCATCGTCCCGTCATGACCCACAGTAAGATGCAACTTCGTCTTAGTTCTTCGGGATTGGAAGTTACGCAGGTTCTGAGAGAGTTCTTGAAAGAAAACACCGAAAGTGAGTTGATTGTATGATGTGGAGTTTTCAGCGGCGTTCCAGATGTAGCTGGTGGGCCAATGTCAGGAATGTGAGAGGAGAGGAGAGGGAGGGGGGGGGGGGGAGGGAATACGTACTTATACTCCCAGTCGCCTATTCCGAAGACGTGAGCTGCGTCAGCTTCGGAGACGCATGCTCCAGTAGTCGTGTTGCACGGGAGGGGATGACCGTGACATGTTCTAGAAGTGAAGGTATCGAAGAAATGGTCGTCTGAAGAAACCCGTCAGGTACCCCCTTGAGGAGCAGGAGCAGGAGGAGAGAGGAGGACAGGAATTGCGTACACCAGACAGACCAAGCACTTAATCCTGCAGTTCCAAGCATGGCATCAAGTCTGTTCTTCAAGGTTTGGTTCGACTGGAGGTGCTCCGTCCATGCTGGAACGTTTTGGTAGGCGTTTCGGATGGCATCAGCGCGAGGGCAGGAGTAGCTTGGTGGGATGTTATCAATCTAACATATAGCAGGGTCAGAGAAATCCAATCCAACACAAATCAGATAATCAAAAGGCTTTGGTACATTTGAGGGCAACGTGTGGACGGGAAAGTCCTTGTTCACCATGCGAGGGTCCATCCCAGCCAGCATGCCGCCCGCGACTTCGAACGTGCGTGTTTCGGTTGAAGTACGAATGAACAGATCTCTGTCGTTTACAGAATGAAGGAAACCGAGCTTTTTAGAATACACAGACCAGAAGTCCTACGAAAGAGAGGAAAGCACCCCCGTTCAGCGGAAACGACGAATGATTTGACTGTTCTACCGAGTAGCCGCGACGTACCCGACCATGTTGTTTCGCATCCTCCAACCCTTCTCGAGTCAGTTGACCTGAGTCGCAAGTTCCGTTCCAAATCAAACTGAGGAACGGGTGCCATGAAGGTATGAATGTCTCGTGAAAGACCGCTGCAGCTCCTGGTCCGCCATACGCGAATTCGTCAAAGTCGGTACAGTTCCACGGAACTGTGTTGACAGAGTTCTCTTTGGGGTACAAATTGTCTGGCGTCCTCTTTCAACAGTGGATTTCTTCAGGCTCCGTTTCGTTCTGTTGAGTGAAGCGATAATGGGACGCACCTTGTGATGTCTCATCACCATGTTCAAGTAAACCAAATCTGCATCCTTCGATGGAGCATTGTAGTGTGCGGCATTGACGTGAGGCGCGTTGCAGTAGTTGTAAGTGTTCCAGAGGAAATTGGATGGTGTTTTGGATGAATTGTAGACCCCAAGAGGGGTGGAGATGGTTGTAGGGAAACCGTGTCCATCGTTAGCAATTTGGAGCGTGTTCTGTGCACTTGTTGCCCAAGCGAAGAGCAATAATGGCTGAAACCTTAGTCTATAGGATATTATAGTCGATGAGCAATTGCGAGAGGAGAGGTCATCAAGATAATCACCGAGATAGCATAGCGACAGACGAAAGTGACACCCGTAAGTGATCAACTACTATCTGGCGAATCCATGACATCGTTCTTGTGGGTTTTTAAGCAGAGTCCATCGAACGTGCGTGTGGCTAAGAATACGCAAAACGAGGCTTGCTTTTATGCGTGGACGTCGCGCAGAAGTTGCTCGTCACAAGACCTCATTAAGTTCCTACTCACGCCGGTTCGCCAACCGGGCACCCAAAGATCTAGAGGTTCCCTGTCGATGTTGCTATTTTGTTGTCGGATTGGAAGCGGGAACTTCAGGAGAAGGAAAAATACGGTCTGTCATGCCAGTAAGTGGTGGTGGCGACCTTCCCTCCCGGGTCACCTTTCAAGGAGTGGCGGCCCGGCTGAGAGTAGTGGTGCGGGATAGTTTGTCGCCCCGTCGCTGCTGCTACTGCTTCACATTCGTTGTAGTTGAACGTTGAACGTTGATCAGCAGGTTGGCGAAAGATCGATATCAGCGCAGCCAGCGTAAGTTATATCTGAATCATGGACGATGACGAACGGAAGGGCCGCAACCCCCAAACCAAGACAACCAAAAACGGATGGAAGACCGACGAAATATTCGGATAGATAAAAACCCATGCATTGGATTCACTATTCGCGTACATCAGAGAAAGAGAAAGAAGGAAGATAAACACAGAGGAGGAGAGACGAGAGAGTTCAATCAGAGCGAATGACGAACGACGGATGGTAGTTGGGTGGAGGTGGAGGTGGGAGACGTGAATTCGTGACGCGACGCAGTATAAACCTGCGTCCAACGTGGGAGTGAGGTAAGATACTTCTACAGGGGGGGCAAAACTCCAACTAGATAGGATAGTATCATGAGAGTACTTGTTTGACACAATGGTGGTCCATTTACTGCTTGGCCTTGGAAGCCATCTGCACAAAAAAAGGGGGGAGAAGATCAGACTAGCTCTCGGTGAATACACCCTGATAGTTCACTTACCAAGTTCAAAGCAGATCCTGCCTTGAACCATTCAATCTGGCCCTCGTTGAAGGTGTGCGCAAGGGCAATCTCCTCCTTGGAACCGTCAGCGTGCTTGACAGCAAGGGTCAAGTTCTTTCCGGGAGCGAAAGACTCCAAGCCGAGGATGGAGACCTTGTCGGTGGGCTGGATCTTGTCGTAGTCGGCGGGATCAACGAAGGTTAAGGCAAGCATACCCTGCTTCTTCAAGTTGGTCTCGTGGATACGGGCGAATGAGCGGGTGATGATGGCAAGACCGCCGAGGAAACGGGGCTCGAGCGCAGCGTGCTCACGGGAGGAACCTTCACCGTAGTTGTGGTCACCGACGACAACCCACTTGATGCCGTGGTCGCGGTAGTAGGCGGCAGTCTGGGGGACACCTCCGTACTCGCCAGTGATCTGGTTCTTGACCTTGTTAGCTTCACCATTCTCGGCGTTGATGGCACCGATCAAGCAGTTCTCTGTTACACTATCAGTAACTTGTGAGAATACAGTGTCTCTGAATGTACTCACGAGAGATGTTCTCGAGGTGACCACGGTACTTGAGCCAGGGACCACCAGCGGAGATGTGATCAGTCGCTAAAGGAAGCAGACTTCAATATTCAAATAGTCATCCAAAGCGATGACTTCTACTCACTGCACTTGCCAACAGCCTTGATAAGAATTGGGAGATCCTCAGGGGTCTTTCCGTCCCAAGGAGCGAAGGGCTTCAAGAGCTGGAGACGATCGGAAGTGGGGCTAACAGCAACCTGGACGGAGGCACGGTCGGCAGGAGGGGCCTGGAAGGTGTTCTCACCGGGGTCGTAGCCGCGAGCGGGGAGATCGTGACCAGAGGGATCGGAGAACTTGAAGGGCTTGCCGTCAGCGCCGATGAGCTCGTCAGTGATGGGGTTGAAGGTAAGATCTCCAGCGAAGGCCATGGCGGTGACGATATCGGGGGAAGCGACGAAAGCGTGAGTAGCGGGGTTAGCGTCGTTACGGCCGGTGAAGTTACGGTTGTAGGAAGTGATGACTGTTAGAATATTGCGACATTAGAAGAGGACACCATAGAAGAACGAATGACACGCACTGGAGTTGACAGTACCCTTCTTCACATCTTGCCTGTCCCATTGACCAATGCAAGGACCGCAAGCATTAGCCAAAACCAAACCGCCAACATCCTCGAGAGCGCTCATCTGACCGTCGCGCTCAATGGTGGCACGGACCTGCTCGGAACCGGGGGTGACAGTGAACTTGGACTTCGTGTTCAAACCGTGAGCCTTAGCCTCCCGAGCGATGGAAGCAGCGCGGGACATGTCCTCATACGAAGAGTTGGTGCAAGAACCAATGAGGGCGACCTTGAGCTCAGCAGGCCAGTTGTTCTTGATGACCTCATCCTTGAACTTGGAGAGAGGGGTGGCAAGATCGGGAGTGAAGGGACCGTTGATGTGGGGCTCGAGTTCAGAGAGGTTCTACAAGGCGCTGTCAACAAACCACACAATCACATGCGAAAGATGTGACTTACGATGTCGATGACCTGGTCGTATTCAGCATTCTCGTCGGGCCTCAGGTTGTGTGAGAATTGTTGAGCGTAAGCAGCGATATCACCACGCTTGGTAGCCTTGAGATAGTCGGACATGCGAGAGTTGTAGGGGAACATCGAGGTTGTGGCGCCAATCTCAGCACCCATGTTGCAAATCGTAGCCATACCCGTGCAAGAGAGTGATTCAACACCGGGACCCTTGTATTCAACGATAGCACCAGTGCCACCCTTGACAGTGAGGATACCAGCGACCTTGAGAATAACATCTGGACACGGAAGTTAGGAATGGACAGCAAAGGGGACAGGAGGCGCTTACCCTTAGGAGTTGTCCATCCGCCAATCTTTCCAGTAAGGTTAACACCGATAACCTTGGGGCACTTCAGTTCCCAAGGAATGCCAGCCATAACGTCGACAGCGTCGGCACCGCCAACACCGCAAGCAATCATTCCGAGACCACCAGCGTTAGGAGTGTGCGAGTCGGTACCGATCATGAGACCACCGGGGAATGCGTAGTTCTCGAGGATAATTTGGTGGATAATACCAGAACCGGGTTTCCAGAAACCAAGACCGTACTGAGCGAGAGAGTATTCCGCATTAGAGCCGAAACGAGAGGCAAGCGAGCGTGTGGCATGACAGAAACACGTACCTTAGCAGTAGCCGTTGCAAGGAAATCATACACTTCCTTGTTGATGCTGATAGCACGAGCCAAATCCTTTGCGCCACCAATCTGCGCCTCGATGAGATGGTCACAGTGCACCGTAGTTGGAACAGCAGCAGTGTCCATTCCAGCAGACATGAATTGGAGGATGGCCATCTGGGAGAAAGTTAGGGTTACATGACGTCAGACGCGTATCTCTGGGCGAGCGCGGGCGAAGGGCGACATACCTGAGCGGTGGCATCCTGGCAAGCGACACGCTGAAGGGGGAAAGGGGCTCAGCTATGTCCGCGATAGCATATAGCGGGCAGTCGACGTACGTCAGGTCGCAGCTTGAGGTAGCTAGTACCTCGGACGATGTCCTGGTTGACAGCATCGTCCAAATGACCGTAGAGGACCTTTTCTGAGAGCGTCAGGGGACGCCGAAGTCTGCAGACAAGTTGAGTGGACTGTCTCGGCCGTCGAAGACAACTACCACGCACCTTTCACGAACGATAGCGAGGTTATCCTCGATGCGCTGGTAGTTGATGTAGGCGTTGGGCTCGAGCAAGGACATGGGGACCTTGGTCGCGCCAATCTTTGCGTCTGAAACAGTGGCCATGCCAGCAGCAAGACGCTGCACCGAGCGCCATGCCGCCGCCGTTCGTGAAGAAAGGTTGAGCATCGTCGACGACGTCGACGGGAGGGATATGGGGTGAAGGAAAAGAGTATCGCGGCGTTTGCCGAGGGGCTCTGTGATGTATTTATTTTCCCCCGTGATTTGCTTGTCGGGCGAATGAGCCGAGCGAGCGCCGGATTTCGTCGCCCAATCACGGAGCGAGAGTTACGAGCTCCGCCCGCTCCGGAGCTCGTCTCTGCGGATGTGTGTCCCGTATCGCCGTCGTTCCTCCGCTCTCCCTCCACTCGCCGGTCGCTGTTCCTCCACCCCTTGTCGTTGCGCCGCACAGCGAGCAAGGCCTCTCTCTCCTTTCAAGTTCACGAGATTGTAGCTGTGTAAAATCATGATTATCTTCCGCGGACCCATGAACGCTCGTGCGCATCAGTCGGCTACACGACCCGCGGTCATTGCGAGCGAACCGGAAGATACAATATCATCGCACGCTTTTTGCTGACCAGGTTGGTCCGCCACCATTGGCCACCAAGGCGTTCCGCCGACTGTGGCCGAGGCACATTTGCCGCCATGGAGGGTCTGCAGACTACCCCTCTCTGGACTAGTTTTGCCGAGAAGTGGTCTGCAGGTCGCTCGTCGTCGGGTTTATCGACCGGACGCGAGGCTGCCAGGTACTCAGAGGAATACGGCGCATATATGATAGTGAATGATATCATCAAAGAGACGCATATCGCCACAGCTTACAGGCTGATTGTGTGATGGGCACATCGTCAATGACTTGCCAGCGACTCGGGAGATCGGTTGTGACGTCGGAGACCTTGCAAGGCACATTACTTACAAGAAAACACGAGGAATCCGTCCAAGTCCGGACTCCGGAGAGTGTTCATCGTGAAGATGCGCTAGCAAAGAGAAATACAATAATATGTACAAAATCCACATATCCGACTGTCGACGCAAAGGCCATAAATACGGGGTATGTTGTCGCGACAATCCCAACCAGGTCATAAACGCGTAACTACCATAGGTATATACATCCGCTGCACTATAGCACGGCACGACGTGACGGTGTGATAATTGGTTGTGGGTAAAACCAGAATCCGGGCGTGCATGGGGAGTAGTACTAGGACAGCTTGCAAGAGCTCCTGCGGTTCTAAATCGTCCAGATCTGCCAAACAAAATAAACAAAAACCAATAGTCCGTTCAATATACTGCACCAGTATCGTAGCTCCATGTCAGTATCCGCCTCTCCCTATTCCCAGAACTCGAAAACCCAAATCCAACATACTGCCTCATAGGACTGTCATAGCACCACCGAGCAAACAGAACACCATCACTGCCGTCATCGCCATCAGCTGAGGCATAGAGCTTTGGAGAGCTTTGTACCCTGGCAATGCGACTCCGTTTGCTGAAGGCGGGAATGTGGTGGCGAAGACAGAAAGGGGATTCGGCGCGCCGGATATTGTCACGGTGGGTGCTGAAGCGTCTGGACTTGATGCTGTCGCATTCGACGCGGCGCGGACGGAGAACATCGGTGAGGTGCCGTACTTAACACCGATGGTTGCGTTGACGAAGAGTAAGAAGTAGTCGTCGCCTGCGGGAACGTCTTGCATGAATATGTTCAGAGACGGTGGATTTACTGGCACTGTAGACTGTGGTTAACAAGATACGAAAAATTTAAAAAGATAACGACGCACCTGCAGACGCAACGTAGATCAGGCCGTCAACAGACATTCGTGACATTTCGATGTCGAATGCATTGACGCCGTCCAGCAAACCCTTGGTCCATGAGATTCGATTTGCCACACCATTCGACCACTGCTCTCCCTTTTGTGGCTCGTTTATAATGAGGTATGCTGCTCAGCGGTGATGCAGGAAAGTCAGGTTACGCCTCACGATAGGTTAGGAGGTAATGTGACTGACTGTTTGCGTTCACGACTGGGATCAAACACCAGGCTAAGAGCAGGCTGAGAACGCTTGTGGGGATCATTGAGAGCAAACGCATTGTGAACTCGAGGATAGATGGGGAGCTGGTTCCGTTTGGGGAAGCAGAACGGGGACTGGTTGCGCGAGGGGGGTAAGGAGTGTGTGCCGGTTGTTTGATTGCTATGCCCGCTAGCGTTCGGAGGTGTTCGACCTGGATGGAAGACGGAGGCGCAGACGAGGAGAGGGGAGTAAGACAGACGTCGGTGCTGTGCGGGACGATGAGGAGAAGAGCCAAGGTCGGTGTGCTCCCGATTTTCCTCGCCTTGCCTCCGCTCTTGTTTGTCCCTGTTGCCCTGAACGTCAGAAAAGTCGAGACCCCGGCCATTTCAAACCGTTTCCGGCCATTTCGGTGACATACTTTATTCCGAATCCGGAATTTATCGTAATTTATGATTTCGTTATTCCCCCTTTCGGACCGTGCATGCGGGGTCCTGGACTCTGACAGGGAGCGCTGACAGTAGACCGTCCAACAGTTGACGACCACGTCCGTCGGGAGGTTATGATCAATATTCCAAAGACATCGCTGGTAACGCAGTGGGATTCTCTCCCTGCTGAACACGCGCACACTGGGATCTCGTGAGCACAATATTTATTCATTCAGTTACTCGCACCGTTTTACAGAGACAGAATCCTGCTCCCAACAGTAACTCCTCAGGCCTCGATACAGGTGACGCACACACTCTCTTGCTGCGCTACGACACCCCTCGTCCCCGCATGTTGCAGTTGGAGTCGAACGAATTTTCGAAGACCCAAATTAAGAGAGAAGTTCGGTCTCGAAATGAAACCGTAACTGCTGAGAATCTTCGTTGACGATCATGAAGCGGTGGTGTAGCTTAATTGCACCACTACTTGTCTACCGTGAATCTCATTCAGTTTCTAGGTTTTATATCTGTCTCGCCAACGGAACATATCCAGCCTCCCGCAAAGCCCATTGCACCGATGTGTTGTTTTCCGTCTTCTGTTCATATGCTACGGACGCATGTTCTCGAGGTCCTCACGGCATATGCATGTACGCGAGGGGCACCAACAGCATGTACGATCTCGCTGCGATTGAAAGCGGGAACACCTTACGTTTCACCCTTATAGCCAACAGACGGACGTTCAAGTTGTATCTCGACTCCCCCTTCACCCCCACTCTCTTCTTTAGAAAAAAATATGGTGAGAATCAATTTGCCCTGCATGTCCGCTCACATACTGAATGAACTTCTATCACCTGACCTTGGGAAACCCGCAGACTGCTCAGACTGCTGGTGGCAGGGCCACTACTGTCAACCCCGAGTCTGACGAGACGCTACTATGGCTTGCCCTGGAAATCAACCAAGTACGTTTTGCGACACTCCCAAATTCTACCTCTAAATTTCAGTTCCCTATGCATCCAGCGGATTGTCCAACTTCTATGCATTTTACTTGCCCCTGGCGCCCAGTTCTTAGGCAAAGGTCGGGCCCCTTAAGTGCCATCCAATTGGAAGCCAGTGCACAGCAGCCGCTATTCCACGACACACACCTCCGTTCTTTCACATCTCCGACTGTCGCTTCCCAACACGGTTCCCGTCTCAGCATCAGCAGCGCAAGTCGCTTTGCGGATGCTTCCTTTACCTGACCTGGCGTCAGGAGCCCATTCTCCGAGAATGTGTCATCGCTCAGCCACTACATCCCATGCCACCCTTACACACCGAAATCTGTGAGGCCACCATTCCAAACTCCCACTCAATCATTGTATTTTTTGGAGTTCTGTATCGACTTCTCTTGTATCTTTAACGCGACTTCCGTCTTACTGTACCTATACCGATTTCTCATCGCCCAATACTTGACGCAACCCTTCGGGTTTCGACCCTCCTTTGTTGCATTGGTGTCAGCCATACTAATTTGAATGACGACAAGTGAGCATTGTCCTTTCAACGCTGGTAGATCAACACATGCTATGAAGGTAGCGCCAATCTTACAGGTCTGCGACAACAACGTCTCACAGGGTGCGCGACCTCATATCTCTGTATCTTTTTAAGACACGTGTTTGCCTGCATCTTCTACATTGCCATTAGTACCTCATGCTAGTGAGACAGTACGCAACATCTTTTTTTTTTTTTTTTTTTTTTTTTTTGCGTCACGTTTTATGTCCTCGAGCCTAGACTATGGTGGACAAACGACTACGTACAGGAATGACTATGTGCGGGTTTCGAGACAGAGAGAAGCAGCGAACACGAGTAAAAGGGTTTCAAAACAGGATGCTCGAGGACAGTTGGGTACCTCCGGCCACTTAAGGCTAGTTCAGGGTTAAAACCTGCCGTGCTTTTTGCAACGGTTCAGGAGTCGCGGTCGGTCCCCCTTCCGCGACATAACTCACCCTGCACTAAGGTTTACATGCGAAAAGACAGCAGCAAAGTAAGTTTTAGGAAAAGGGGGTCTGTGTCCAGAGCGCGTATGTGCCGTGCTGGGGTTGCAGTCCCCACTACTAGGGCTGTCGATGTAAGTTGGTGTGTCACCGGGAGGTGGTGCCAAACCGTCCTGTGGCGTTGATGAATCGGAAGAGGGGTTGCATGGCATCTGGTTTGTTGAGCAGGGTGGAGATAGATAGGGCGTCCCGCCCAATCTCCTGCCGGAGTGCGTCGCGTGGTAGACGGCTCGCCGGGCATTTGAATAGGAAGTGGCTGATGGTTTCGTCACTAGAGTTGCAGCGGGGGCATAGCGGGGTGTCGGATCGTTTAATGCGGTGGAGGTACTTGTTGAGGGGTGCATGGCCGGATCGTAGCTGAAAAAGGGTGCTCGCCTGTTGACGCGAGAGTTTCGAGATCAACTTGAGAAACTTCCTAGAGGGGAGAGACAGGTCAATGCGTGAGGCCATTGCATGCCTCTTCGAGTTGCGCCAGCTGTCGTGGAATCTCTTCTTCACGTCGGCATTGAGCCGCTGTCTTACCTTGCTGGCACTCTGGGGGAGGTTAGTCACCGCAGCTGGGAGGTGGGGACTGGATATCCCTTCTGCTGCTAGCTTCGCCTTTTCGTCGGCGAGTTCATTACCTTCGATGTCCATGTGTCCTGGTACCCACCGAACAGTGAGCTTCATATCCGGGTGGCGTGCCCGACACTTCGCGAGGGTACTGTGGAAGCGGTCAAGCAGGTATTGGCCGGGTGCGCTCGCCTGGTTCCGAAGTGCGAGTATGGCTGCCTGGTTGTCGAGGCCAATAGAGCACCGGCCGAGGTTACGCTCCTGTCGTAGAAGGTCCAGCGCCATGATTGCCCCTGTAATTTCCGCCTCGTAGACCGTGTGGGAGTCGGAGTCGCCCAAGTGAGCAAGTCGGACAGTCGCTCGCCCCCCTCGCACCTTATACATTACCGCTGCGGCCCCGACACCGCCGTTGAAGTCTGATCCATCCGAGTATGCCCGGTGGCCTCTGTGGTTGCGCCACCACCCTTCTCGTTCCTTAGCTGCTTGCTTGTTCGTTGCTATCTCGAAGTCGCAGCCTGGCTTCCAGTCCGGGGGGAAGCGTGACGGGGTTATCTCTTCCACTTGGGTAGGGTTGATGTTGTATGCATGGAGGAGTTCGTGAAGGGGCGACCGGTGCTTCTTAACGTAGTGATATGCTCTGCGCGTGTGACGGTGGAGTGGGTGTGATGGCGGGAGGGTGGCAAGACGGGTGGCGGAGTTCTGGCAAACCTTATCGACCAGAAGCTTCATTGGTGGTACGTCCGCGTGTGCCTCCATGATGTCGGTAGCTGTTGTTCGGAGGCCGCCTGTGATCAACGTCAGTGCTCGTCTGTGGACTGAGGTTAGCTTCCGTATTGCTGCCACTGAGCCGTAGAGTCTCTTGTGGCCTCTTCGGTGCTGAATTGGTGTAAGGAAGACATCAGCAGCGTATAGCATGCCCGGAATCGCCATCGCTAGGTATAGCTGTCGTACGAGCTGCGCTGGTATACCTTTGCCTGTGCGAGCTATTCTCTGAAAGAGCTGCACCCACTTAGTGCCCTTCTCAACTGCCTTCGCCACATGTTGCTTAAAACGGAGATGTCGGTCGATGATGACGCCTAGGAATTTGTGTGATTCTGTTGGCACTATCACCTGGTTCGGGAGTGTGAGGGTTGGTCCCAGGTCGTCCCCCGTAAGCCTACGATCCATGTTGAGGAGTCCAAACTTGTCCAGTGCGAAGAGGCAGTTGTGTTGATTGGCCCATTCAAGTGCCCCGCCCTCGCTTACCATGAAGTGGCGTAGCTGGCGGTGGGTCTGGTCGAAATCCTTGCCTACGCTTATGGCCATGGAGTCGTCCACATTGAGGTTTACCGTGACGTTGTCGAAGTTCCTTGCGATGTCGGCGAGGTCCGCATTGTAATACTGGAAGCATATGACCGAGAGGGTGCACCCCTGGTCAATGCCGCTGTCGATGTCGTATGCTGGCGAGGTGTAGTCGTCAAAGCTGAGCGTTGTTCGCCTAAGCAGGAGTTTCCGTTGGATCCAGTCTGTAATGTCAGCAGGGACGCCACGTTTGCGCATGTTGTGGACCAGCCTGTCCGGGCTTGCGCTCGGGAAAGCCGCTTTGATGTCGAGGAACAGCACGGTTACCACACGACCTCTTCGCCATGCGTCCTTGACTGTCTTTGTGAGAAGGTGGAGGGCGTCGGTGGTGGCTCGACCTGGGCGTCCAAGAAAGTGAGTGTCGGGGAGGAGTGAGAGGTTTTCCGTTTCGTGGACCAGAATGTTGGCGACGCATGCTGAAAGAATCTTGGCGATACAGTTGAGGAGAGCAATTGGGCGGTAGGCACTGGGGACGGTGTAGTCAGGGCGGCCTGGTTTCCTGAGGACGACTGTGAGCGAGGTTTGCCATTCCGGAGGGTAGTACTTCAGCGAGAAGGTTGCTCTGAACAGGCGTCCTAGATATGGGATTAGTAACTGAGCGTTCTCCTGGTACACTTCATTGGGAATGTCGTCAGGTCCTGTGGCTTTGCCTTTGGGGAGTCTTGCGATAACTTTGGCAATGTGGTGGTTAGTTATCGGGCGGAAGGTAAAGGCTGCCGCTGGGTACTGGTGGTCCTGCGGGAGGTTCAGTGGGGGTCCAGGAGGTGGGAAGAAGGTCTTATGGAAGAGTGCGGCCTTCTCCTCGTTGTCGGACAGAGTCGTCCTGATGCCCATGGGGTCTGACGTCTGCAGTGGGGGGACCCTTGATGAGCCGCCATCCGAGGAACTTGCCTTTGCGAATCTGCCATAGTCCCATATCGTCCTCGTATTGGCGTTGCGTAGCCACTTGTCCCAGTGGTCCGCTTTGGCCTGTGCAATCATGTTAGCGTAAGTGTTCCTCGCTGTCCGGTACTCCGCATGGACCGGGTGCCACCTGTAGTCGCGGTATCTGTAGGAGCGTCGTCCTAGGTGGGCTGTGATGTTTCGCTGCGTTTTCAGGTCCTTGTTCCACCATCGTCGCATGAGTGGTGGTGGCCTTGAATACTTTACCGTCTTCTCCGCTGCCCCTTGGAGGGCCTTCATGACTTCTGTGAGTTCTTTGCGTAAGTTCCCCACGGAGCCGATTTCTTCCTCTTCGTTCGGGCATCGTGGGAGCCTCTCCTCCAGGGCTTCTGTGTAGTCGTCCCAGACTGCTACCTCCGACCACTTGCGGCGACGACGTGTTCGAGCCGGGGGCGGTGTGACATCTAAGTGGGTCACGACCGGGAAGTGATCGGTCTTCGGTGGTTGGAGGTGTGGGTAGACGTTGCATGAAAGTAGACTCTGGGCGAGGGAGCGAGAGGCGAATATGTTGTCCGGTCGGGTGTATGTGCCTGTCGCCAGAGCCCGTAGTGTCGGTATGCCTTTCGGAAGTAGCTGCTCCATATCGAGGGCGGCCATAGCATCGAGAAGTGGTTGGGCAGCCTCCAGGTATGACCGCGTCAGAAACTGGGTGTTGTTGTTGTCCTCCCATAATGGGTGGTGTCGGTTGAAGTCCCCCGCCCAAATAACGGCGTCGTGCTTTTCGCCTGTCGGTGGTACTCGGGTGGAAATGTCCCATATGTCCTGGACGGTCTTGTTGTGTGCCTGATCGTTATAAACGTTGATAACGAGGATTCTCCCTTGCTGAGTCGTGATTTTGATGGCGGTAATGTCGGGGTTCTCGATTGCAACCACCTCCCAGGCTGACGAGGCGATGTGGGTGCTGACTAGAAGGACCGATCGTGATTTTTGTGAATTGTCGTGGTGTCCAGTTGGGTAGACAACTGTCCACTGGGAGTTCGCCCGCGTGAGGTTGAGATGGTCGAGGTACGGTTCTTGAAGTAGAAGGATGTCGACTTCCGATGGCAGGACGGAGTGGAGGAGGGCGTTCTGTGCAGTAAGGGACCTATTGAGGTTCTGTTGGGCTATGCGGAGGTTAGAGGTGCTGTCGCTCATAAGGGACTGGGGGTGGTGCCGTCGGGTGTTAAGTTCTGCGAGGTACTCTGGCCATCAGACGCGAGGAAGCCGTCGAGCGTGCTTTGCCGCGTTGATTGGGCATGTGCTTGTTGGCGGCGTTCCGTCTGGGGAGGTCTACGTCCTGGGTTTACATGGTTGCGCTGGTCCTGAATGATGATGTCTTCAGGGTGTGCATGTGGGGCCACGTCGTCGTCATCTCCTGTTGTGCGGGTGGCAGGAGGGAAGTTGGAGTTGTCTTCCCAGGTGGCTTCCTCCCATGTTGAGCTGTCGGGGGTGGGGAAGTAGCGGAAGGCTGCTCCTGGGGACCTGGAATATGCTTTCTTGCGTTCTCTGATGAAGACCGGACAGTAGCGACTCCACGCTGGATGGTTCGTGTTGTCCTTCGATCCCCTGCAATTTGCGCACTGGTGTTTTGAGGTCTCGTTGCGGTGGTTGCATGCCGAGGTGCGGTGTGTCGTAGAGGCGCAGGTTCCGCAGTGGTCCGAGTCGCTCTTGCATTGCGCAGCGAAGTGGCCGAACTTTTGGCACTTGAGGCACCTGCGGGGTTCAATCTCAGGTTTGCGCGCATATACCTTTTTTCCTGCAATAATGATCCCGTGGCGCAGGATCCTGTTGGCTATATCTGCGTTCGTCAGCGTCAGGAAGAGGTGTGCGGTTCTCTGGCCTTCGTTCCTCCGTTCCACCTTCTTTACCCATTTGCCCTCCAGGATAGTGTTTGAGGCGATGTCGTTCTTCATTTCTACTTGCGTCGACCACGTGGGGCTATCGAGGTCGAGGGACGTCGGGACATACTCGCACAGGATGGTGAATTGTCGGCCTGTGGCTGTCGAGTTCGCGTCATACTTCTCCAGGAGGGTGGTTTTGATGTCGGGTTTCATCAGCCATTGCGCCGCCTCCGAGGTCCCCATCTCGTAGACCACCGCTCCTTCCCTCGTGACCCGAGCGGACTTGCAGTCTACCTTGTCCGGCCCTCCGGGATGCTCCTCCCTTGTTCCCGCAATAGCTACCTCGAGTTTCGCTACCAGCTCCTCTTCCGTTAGGTCCACCTTACCGTCCTTTGCTATGCCTCTGACCGTAACCAGCTTCGTCCTCATATCTTCTTTCGCGATGGCGTCTGCTTGTGCGGATGTTGGCATCTTGCCCCAAGTGTTTCCAGCAACCTCCGCAAACGTGCGAGGTGAACCAAGTGGTTCGGACCTAGCAGGGTGTATGCTCGTGAGTGTAGCCTTACCTTGGGCGACCAGCTCCCCCATTTGCCTCGCCGTTTCTTCGATCCTGATGTTGAACGAGTCGAGTTGGCGTTCCAGGGTCATCTGGTGGTAATCGGCCACCGTTTCTATTCGTGCCTGAAAGCCCTCCGTGATGGTTTGGACTTCTATGTTGTTGATGACGAAGGCAAAGGCACGGATGCTGTCGGTGAGGTGTGCGATGCTGATGCCAGTGGGGCTCTTCTTAGCAGGGGACATCGTTGCTGTCAGTGTGGAGAGGTAGAGCAGACCGTATGTCACAGTGCTGAGGGTGGGGACGTCGTCGCTAGGGACCATGCTGTGCTTGTTCAGGTGCTGCGCTGCGGCTTCTAAATTGTTAATAGACGACCCTCCCCCCTTGAACAGGTCCTGGAGGGAGGGTTTTTCTTTTTCTGCTCCTCGTAACGAGGCTTGACGCGCGTTGGGTGGGGTTCCCCCTGGCGGTGGGTTGGCCCCACCAGAATTCTGGCCTATAGCCATATCTCGCGTTTTCTGTTTATCTCTGATGTTATTTACGAACCTGGTGTGCTCTTCTATCGCTGTGAAATGTTGTTTTCCTCTCTCCAGTGTCTGACCGCACGTCTGTTGGCCCGCTCTGATTGGCTACAGAGCGTGGGAAAAAGATTGATGGTGGAAGTCGGTGAGAAAGGAGCGTCCTACGCAACATCTGTGCTGGACCTGCGTTCCAATTCGCATTGTGCATGCCGCATTGATGAGCAAGACCGAGTCCAAGACTGGTCGTTCATGTGGCAGGAAATGTAAGTTCACCCTTTTTGCATGTCGTTTCTCTGTTATGTTCCCCAAGGCTCAACTTACCAGTGAAGAGACTCGTTTCAGAAGCGTACTTTTGCAGGGCACGTGCTGGAACTTGAGCTTAATCTCCCAGACTCCCACCCAATTGCGTCGCCTTGAAACTCCGCCGGATCTCACCGTGCTGCCGTGACCCATTCTCGCGTGGCCTTGCGTGGCTGATACCTCGGCGCTTGGGACTTGTACATTCGTCGTCGTCGCGGTTGATCTCGGGGAGGAGGAGAATAATAAACAGTGCTCATTGCGCCATGATCTAGAATTGAACTCAAAGATAATGTAATAGAATACATTGTCTGACAATTGTATTGTCAACACCCAGATATGTCCCCATGAAGAGGTTGAGATGAATGAGTTCATTCAACTCCTGGAATATGGCGCTAAGACACTACAAGACCAGTTTCAAAACCTCGAGATACGTTTTGTGGACTGAGGTCGAGCTTTAGCCATCCCTTTTGTGACATGGGCAAGAGATATCCGCAGGCACGAGCAACGACGGACATCGCCCATCTGACATCAGAGACAAGTCTCAGCTACAGCCAAGCAATGTCACTGGGAACTCATACACCACAAACAGAAACTCACGGACATAGTAGAATACTTCTCATCAATAAATTTCTGTCTCATCTCCGTGCGTACAACTATGAGTGTAGGTGCTACTACCCCCCCCCCCCCGGGAAATCGACCGCGACGACGACGAATGTACAAGTCCCAAGCGCCGAGGTATCAGCCACGCAAGGCCACGCGAGAATGGGTCACGGCAGCACGGTGAGATCCGGCGGAGTTTCAAGGCGACGCAATTGGGTGGGAGATTAAGCTCAAGTCGTGCTGGATACAGACCTTGCTCGAACGGCCACTTTTCAACGTGTATTTATTGTTAACATCTACTTATAACATCGTCGTTCAGTGTATTCAGACCAGCACTTCCCTGTTCTCTCCAGTCCCGAGCCCAAACAGTGAGTTCTGGCTTCCGAGCCTCAAACTGACGGTTTATCTGATGGATAATTAACATCAGGCTCTCTTAAATCAGCACAGTGGTGAGGCGGATGGCTGCTCGGTGCCCTGAACCTACCGACTTTGACAAAAAGTTGCTTCAGATGGCGCTGAAAATCACTGATGTATGTGCCTTGCATTCACTGTAGCATCTCTTATCTCTGTTTCTTACCGTCGGTTTCATACGCGCACAGCTATATTTGCAGTTTCTGGGCTACTCGATTAGCCCGAGTGTCCAGTACATTGGCAAATGTCGGACCACTTGATATGCCCGCCCGCTAAACCATTCCCACACGGCTACTGTGCGGCACCACCATTCACTCGCCCAACACTATCACGACTTTTCTACAACGCGCATCCATTCGACGCTATATATTCGCCAGTGCGCTTCTCGCGCTGCATCCATTCCTTGACCAGGCGTCAGGGGGCAAGATAGCCATACCTTCCTTATTCTTTTACCATGATTGTGTCAACGCCCGTTCCACGTCCTTCCGTATGACCGCCTAGGTACTACTCCCGTTCCATACCGCTCTATCATCTCTTCTGTCTCTGCATCTTTCGATTGTAGCATTAGTCGGTTTAAGTCCATGCCTGAGTCATCACTGTATTGCCATTAGTACCATACTTATATCTTTCTGTGTGAAGCATCAGCCTTTCGTCGCAAAATGTCGGTCTAAGTGAGTATCGTGAGTTGGCTGAATCTCTGAAGCGTTGACGACAGCAACGAGAATCTTGCTAGTGATGCGAGCATCTGGATAAGAATCTAGAACTTACAGTGAAGGAACCTTACTGAAAGGAATACACCCCTAACTCATGCCCGACAGTCGGAGACAGGTCGGAGATCAAAGGTCCCAGATGTTGAATACAGGCGCCGAGTCAATCCCATATCTCTCATGAACAGCAGATGCGTTCGTTTCGGTGCATCCTCTGTATCTACTTTGGTGAACCCCCGATGTCAGACCGCAGACCACCATCAAGTAATGAATATACTAGAGGAAATCCCGAACCCACCGTATGTGCCATTCCAACGCCCTATCCCCCATGTGATGACCAGTCCTGAATTATATTGACTGTAACAGTCTCAACACATGGAAGTCACTTGCGCTATATTCGGCTCAAGTCAGTATTGCTCAAGTCTTTCCTGAGGGAAAGATTGGGGAGAATGTGCCGTTGCATGCCCCTCCTCGAAGCTGATTCGATTTGATGCCAGCGCGAGCTACCATTACCGGATAGCCTGAGACTCGTTGCATCAGCGCATACACTCCCCATAGTTGTTCGGCTTAGGATGTTCCCGAAACCCAGTCGACACTTCTTACTTATCGCACTTAACTCTGTGCCATTGCGGCTTCACCTCTAACTGGATAAGGTGAGTGGTGGCATCTCAAGCATATGTCGTGAAGACTATTGTACTGATTGGGAAATCACACAAGCATCGATCTCGCAGTGCGACATTTCTCGAGTCCTTATGGTAGGATGGAAGTAATATCTACTTCTTGCGAAGGGGGGGCTCGCTCTCTTTGGACGCCAAGTTTACACTATGTAAGCGACTTATTCATCCTTTTTAGGCGTAGAAGTACCTTCTGCCACTCCTACTTGTAAATAGTGCCAAGGTGAGGAAGGGAAAGAAGTGAAGTCTGACGTGGTGCCACACGCTCTGTCGTAATATGCCTCTCAAAGTGCCTAACTTCTCATCGCCCACAGCAAGACCCTGATGGTCAATGCGGAACTGTCCCGTTGTACCCTATTCCCTCTCCTATAAGAATCACCCAGGTCCGAGTCACCTCTTCATCGCAGGTCTTATCTCTGAGACCTATCCCCAATGACTGGTACCCCGCCGGATGACGCTTACCTTCCGAGAGCCAACGAAGGCTCCCAAATAACCGCGCCCGCTCATACACAAATCGAGATGCCACCGCCCAAGGATTGTGAGTGTAAATTCCCTGAGCAGAGCGACGTTCCTGCTGAACTAAGACATGCTCTTGATGATTAGCTTTTTGCCAAAGTTATTATCATCACGGTGCTGACCAAATATGGTTTATGTACGATAACAAGGCAAAAACGTATGACAAAACACTGGTTCACCGTCTACAAAGTAGCATGGACTCTATACTTGTTTTCGTGAGTTATCTGACGAAGTTTACCCGAAGCACTGTCTTATACCTCATAGGCCGGTCTATTCTCTGCTATTGTCACGGCGTTCATCATAGAAAGTTACAAGCAGTTGAGACCGGACACTGGCGATATCACCGTCTTTTATTTGGCGCGAATCTCACAGGGGATTGACACTATGATCTCCCCGACAGGGGCATCGGGGGGCATATCATCCGCCGCGCCAGCGAAGGTGGATAATCCAAACATTGTCGCGGTTAACACTCTTTGGGTCCTGAGCCTCACCGGGAGCCTAATATGCGCACTATGTGCGACATTCCTGCAGGCGTGGACCAATCGATACCAGCACGTCATCTCGCAGTCGCCCGACGTGTCCCGACGGACCCGCCTTCGGGCATGGTACTTCGAAGGGTTGACACGGTCTCATATGCCACAATTGGCCGCCATCGTACCCGCGGTGCTACACGTGTCGCTGTTCCTCTTTCTCGTCGGGTTGGTTCTATTCTTCCTTCCCATCGACGACAAGATTGCGCATACTGCTATCGGGGCAACATCACTCTGCTGCACCATGTACCTCATATTTGCTCTCCTGGATTACCTCCTACCAAATACCCCGTACCGCACCCCCCTCTCCCTGATCTTAGTGGTGGTTTACTCAGCCATCGTGGTCGTTACGGTCGTCGTTTTTGTTATGATTCCGCTCTACACGATCCTTACCGTGGTCATGCTCGTGTGTACGCTCCATGATCGAAACCGGGCGCGACGCTGGCTCGCTCAATATGTTGCCGGTTTTAGGGTTTTTTGGAAAGCCCGAAGAAGCATTATTTCGGATGGGTTATCTTCGGAACCCCCCAAGGACTTCCAGCACGAAAAGAAGGCTCTGCAATGGCTGCTGCTGCGTACGAGTACCGTTCCTGAACTGGAAAAACTCGTGGACACCATCACCCCTTTCGTTGAAAGCAGCAACGACCCGTGCGGGCACGCCTCTCTCATTTTGCATCTGGGCGGAACTCAGGTCGGAACCTTTTCCAGTGGCCTCGGCAGATGCGTCGGGATTCTTCTGCAGTCATGCTGCTCACACATACCAAGAGGGAGCTTGTTGACGGGCGATGATAGGAGGACCCGCGCGGTATCCGGAATGCGCGCAATGATTACTCTCGTTGCATGGTCAACACCGGTATCACAGCCGTCAGACAAGGAGCCTCTATTCATCCCATGGCGCGACTGGGTTGATCTCGCCCTCTGGGGCGACATTGTTCGTCTCCGAGGTGCTGCTGATCCACACATCTCACAGCACGCTTTCCTGCTCCTCTCTCTGATGTTACACCGATCGCTCGCGGACTTTGCTTGTTATTCAGAGAAGAAACGGGTCGATGCCGCGGTCTCTGTGGCGACCGACCAAAGCTGGAACATCCATCAGTTTCTTACCGCCCTTGAATTTCCTCAGACCCCCATGTGCGACGAGAAATCTCTGGATCCAAATCATATTCACGCACTCAAAGTCGCTCGCCTTTTCCACATACCCACAGTCGGCGAGCCAACACCAACCTTGTCTGTCCAGGTCAACACCAAGGGCACGACCCCTGAAGTAAAGGCTGCCATCGGAAGGAGTGGTCAGTCACAGGTATCCGAGCCTGGCGACAAGACACACCTCCTCGGGCGAAAGATTCGCCAAGAAGCCATGCTCCTCGTCCTTCGCGATCTTCTCGATTATGTGTCTGGGAAATCTTCCACTTCCTCCCCAGATATACCCATGCCATTGCCCCCCAGTCTCTCGGCAGATATGCACGAGTCGTCCACCACTCCCTCGCCAGCTACCCCCCAGCCAACCAACAGCCCCTTGTCCGACATTTTGCCGACAGTCATTTGTGGTATCGTCTCATCTTGGAGACAAACAAGTGGAAACGAGGATGTCATAAGCCTCAATCTTCAGGAAGACTTCCTTCGAGCCTTGGACGTGGCCCTTAATCAGCCGACGCCCATCTTTTTTTCCTCCAAAGATGTTGTCGATTGCATGCTCGCAGTGATTGACAACGGTATTCCTGCGATCAGAGACACAGAGAAAGAATCCGCGAAGGTAAAATTGCAGAAGCTAGGAGGTAAACTGTCGGGTTTAAATTTACTAGAACGAATGCGACGTGAAGGTTCAGAGATGGACAGCCATGCGAACTCTGTCTCTCCCTCTCGAGCTGTAGCCAGCCATCCCACCGAATCCCCTAGTTTCCCCCCGACTCAAACACCTGCAACCTCCGATTCTTTTGCGAGGGCAAGCTCTCCACATCATTCAACGAGCCCTCACCCCTCAACTCAACCTCCAGCGCCTTTAACTGTTTAAATAGCCCTTGATTCGGATTCACCGCCGCCCTCTTTCTCACCACCGCCCCCAACGCCTCCTTCAACGTCATTCCACACTCCTTCATAAGATACGCAGTCACCACCGTCGGAGATCTCGACACCGCCGCGGAGCAATGCACCAAGATCTTGCACCCCACTCGGTCTCGCGCAGCCACGATAGCATCTACGGCCCGATCGAGGACTTTGTCCAGGCACGCGCTCGGGGAGTCGAGCAGAGCGATGCGCGTGTATGCGATGTTGGGGAGGGTTTCTGGGGGGAGATGCCGATACTGAGGATGTGTGTGATTTGGTGCGTTTGTACGAACGATTGTGATGCCGCACTGCGAGGGCCAAGGAAGAGATAGGGTAGGATTTCGACTCCTGCTGCGTCGTCCTCCTTCTTCGCGGCTCTCGATACTTGTTTCTTCTTGGGCGGCATGTTTGATGGTTCAATTCAAGTTTGTTTTTTCCGTTTTGTCCTTCGTCTGGTGCGGTTTTGCTTGTTGAGGAAGATGAGAGTACGAGAAGCGTTTTGTTCAGTTCGCTCTGCTTCGTGGTAGTATGTACATTATAACAGTCCAATTGCCTATGTCTGGTTTGGGAGAGTGCTTCGAGTCACGTATTTCTTAAGCTGGCATGCGCGGCTCCGAGAGTGGATGTCATGCGTAGATAGTACTGGCATGCTGCTGAAAACTGAGAGAGCCAACAAAATCACAAGCTAGTATCACTTTCTCCTTCGAACTCTACTGAATAATCTTCAAGTTCTGTGACGCAAAAGCCAGACACATGCAGGAAAACAAAATCCTCATGCTGTTCTTCAGCTAGGCGATGACGGTTTGAGAAGACCGAGGGGTCCGAACAGACTTTGGAGTTCTGCAATATATATCCTCACCGTCCTGAACAGTCACAACAGCCCGGTCTACCTACACGAACCACAAAAGTATTATGTTGAAAGAATTAACGTCGATCAAGATCTACGGCGAAGTTACTTACATGGATGCGCAGAGCTGCGGGACGTGCTCGGTCCTGGGCGTCCACCGAAGCCTGAGAGGGGCCGTTATGCCAGTATCGAGTGTGACGACCATTCTGGTTGTTGTGTGACACGATACCCCTTCGCAATAGCGAGCATTAGTGAAGGGACAAGATATGTTTGAACAACACCTCACAGAATACTCGTAGACCCTGAGAAATTGAAGTCGTATAAACGTCGGACGGCACGGCATGCAACGATCTGTTCAAAGCGCGTTTTGGGAGCGTGAGTCTCGGTGTGAGACTTGTGGTATTCGGCACATACGGAGGAGATGATTGCAGCAGGAAGGGTAGGTAGGGTGTTCATCACAGGATTCAACTTGAGCGAAAGCAAGACGGCGGCGGGAATATTGACGAGTAGACTGCCAACGCAATTACACCAGGTAAGTTGAAAGCCAAAATTAGGAGGCATTGGCTTACACAATGATGATATAAACCAGACCGTCCTTGAAGAGCAAGTCCCTAAGTGGCGTGCGTTGATCATTGGGCACCAAAAGTTTCCATGCGGAAAGAAGGAAAACAATCGAGTCAAAGCCGATTGCGTAGATGAACGACGCTTCGAGGATGTCAGGTTTAGCAGTTGTAGCGATGCATCGCGATGTTGCGTCCCACGAGACGTTGATTGAGAGGCCTAGCACTGAGATAAGTCAAAGTACTCGTTGTCTTTTGTGCGGTGAAAGTGAAGAAAGACATACTTTGCATGAGCAGAACCCATTGGCCGACCATGAGGACCCCGAGGGGAAGTGCGATATACAGTCGGAGTCCCCATATCGCAATTCTACAATCATGACATGTTAGTACCAGTGAAGGATGGCCATAAAATTTTGAAATGCTTACGCTCGTATGGTGAGGATCGCACTGGTAAGGCCGATAATGGACTGGCCACCGAACTAAGTGACCGTCAAAACTGGGGTTTCTACAGCGAGGGGAGAAACACCCACTGCGATGAACTTATACAATGCTGCACAGTTGTCCTCACTGCGCGAGAATTTGTGTGAATCCCGAGAGAAAATGAAGAGTACACTGAGGCTGACTCACGTGTTCACAGTTTGGGACATGATCCTGTCAATAACATCAGTGCGCGAACATTCGACGAATGAAGGTACTGACCCTGCTATCAGAGTGAAAAGGGCCAAATACCGCGCAGCGAAGTAAACCAGCTAAAAACAAACATTATGAGCCCATCCAAGTCTCTTCCTATCGAGGAAACATACCATAGGCCACCGAAATCTCTTCTGCCCTGAGAGCAAACTCCATTCAAAATTTAACGAGATCAGATATTCCCAGCTGAAAAGAAACGACGGGGTAAGTGTTGTGGCGACCGAGGTAGACAGAACGTACAAGTATGCACCACATATGACGTGAAGAAGGATTGCGGACACAGCTGTATTATAAGCGGGGTAAGCAGATGTCTCGTCCATGCAGGACGTTGGGCCACTTGAAATACCTTTGTCTCTGGATAGTTCCTCTTCGGATGCCCAGTTTGTCATGGTGGAAGTCGCAACGAACGAGATAAGAGTGGGTTGCTTACGAGCGCATCCGCTCCGCTGATAGATACTAGAGTAGCCATGTCGTCTCTTTATCTAGGCGAGTCATCAACCTGAACGGAGACTTGACATCATCGTAATGTCAGAATACAGAGAGTACTACGAATCGGAAAGGCTCATAAGCCCTGGAGTCATCCAGGTCACTTGATAGATTACGCGAACCAAATTTGTCCTTTTGGTGACATTTCTCTGGCCAGGTTACAGCCGAAGGGTATTTGTGGATAGACCCTCGAGTTTCTTGGAAAACAAATATACTCGTAGAGGGCGTTGACAGTCAAATAAGGGGGTTGTATGGGTCCCAGATAACTGCAATATTCGATAAGGGGCGGCACTCGGTTTCCTAAGAAGGGCTGTGAATACTTACCTTTGTGACAATGGGCACCCAGCAGTCCTCAATGTGGGGGTTCTCGGCACCAGCGAACGACGTAGTGTCTTAGCGTCTCGATGACGGTAGAAAGGGGGATTACTTCAATGCTCTGACACAGCGGCACGTGTAGTCTCGGTTCCATGAACTTCCATCCCCTCGAACGCTCGTACCTCCTTTAGCCCGGACAAAACTCGGATTCAGCTTTTCTTCAGGTAGGGACCTTTTGATCCCCGCTCGGATGTCCCCGGTACTGTGGCGGGAGCTGTGTCTTACGCTGCTGAGGTGTCCTGGAAAACGGCTGGGATTCCTGGGAACGAGACTACGGCACGTGGTGAATATATGGACCTGCCAGGGCGCCGTTTGGCGCTCAGAAGTTCGATCTTGGAACACAGTACAGTACAAGGCCGTAAATCAGCGGTGAAAGCAGCTTCTTCGAAGTTTGAACGATGGTGCACCTCCCACTCGGTCCCGACTTCCGAATGCTGATGGCACAGTGACCAACCCCGTGAACAAAGCAAAGCGAGAGCCAATCATCGTGTGCAGTGGCAAATGAGCCATCGCGCAGTCGTCGAATGGATCGTTGCCTTTGTCAAACGATTCGATGGGCGCAGCAACTTTGGGACTTGTCTGCCAAGTGTGATCAGGCATCATCAGTCTACGCAGTAAATAAATGTTAATAGCGCAGTTGAGCGGTCACACACCTGAAGGTCTGTGGCGCGATGGAGATGCGGTGGACTTTATTTGCCGGCTAGTGTATGGGAAGAGCGACGAGACTGGAGGTTTGACGATTGTTGAAATGTTCACAAACTGATGTTGCCATGTTGCAAGGGCAATCGGAGCCGACACCATCGGGCCGTAAACACATGTATGTCTGGATGTCGTCCAAACGTCGTCCGTTCGTGTGCTTATTCTAACTCCGAATTGCTGCGATGGGGTCTCATGAAAGGGACGGATTAACCCCTGGGTTTGATGAACTTCAAAGAAGTGAAGTAGTATGTATATTGCGCAGTCTACCATTCCCATGCGCTTCGACATGAAAGCGATGGTTTCCAAGTAACTTCACTCTATATCAGTCAAACAATCACGATGCCTGGTGAAGAAGTGACGAACCTCACAATCGTCCTATGACTGACGCAGCATCAGCGTCAAGCGACTAATAGTAAAGTGACCGTGGCAAGTAGATCATCAAGAAGCTTGTGAAGGCGACCAGCAAGGGACAGTTTCCGTGTCCGATCGCAGTAACTGCTCGACAATTCGTCGACACTGAAATTTCGACGGGCGTACCGCAGGTCGCCGTTGCACTGCAGCAGGAGAAAAAAGGTGACGCTCGTCGCCTCGAACGCGTTCCACCCCGAGCCAAGAACACACTTGAAGGTTCATTGGAATGAACGACTGGTGAATGACCAGCGAGGGCAGGAAAGCTAGATTTGACGCATGAGCACGACATGAGATTCCGTGAGGTTCGAGGCTCTGATGCATAACTTCACGTACATTCAAACCTGCATGCTGATTCAGACACGACTGAAACATGGTACTGAAAGGAGTATGTTTGAGAGATTCGGACCCGGTTGCGCTCGAGTTTATTGCAAGAAGCGATGGGAGAGATTGTTGAGAGTCAAGCGAAAGTAGCTGCGGGCGTAGTCCATCGTTGGGAACGGGAAAACATCGCATATCGCATTCATATCGCATTACCCCGGTCCCCAAGATGGTGGTGGGCCACAAGGAGTGATCGCAAGATGTGATCTCGGATATAGCAGCGGAGTGTGGAGATGCCGAGCACAGGAGCACGGGCCGGGTGGTGACGGCAGATCGGCAATGGGTGGAATTGAGAGTCAGTCAAGTGCTATGACGCAGAGAAGCCGATCGGCAAATTCACGTCCTCCTCCTCCTCCCTCCCCTCATCTCTTCCTCTTAATGCTCTCATCTCTCTCCTCATTCCTGCCCCAGTCTCTACAGATCGGGGCCAACAACGCCGCCAACAACGCCAACGTCGGCGGCAACCATCCGCACAACGTCGGCAACACCCCAACATCCTCGCCAAGCACTCGCATCGAGCACGGCAACGGCGAACAGCAACCACTCGCCGACTCACCCAGCGCAGACAAGTCCACCATGGGCGTCGATGAGCAGGGTGTCATCAAGAAGAAGAAAGACCGCACGCACGAGGTGTGTCTCGATGCTCTCACTCACACCTCTCATGTACACATTATTGCCTCATAGTCCTTCATCGTCGTCCGACCCCCGCCGGCGAAAAACAATCATCCTCTCAACCTCCAGGTCCAACTCGTACCACCGAGTTCAAAGGAGCAACGCTCCCTCTCATCGCGGCGTTCCTTTGATTCTTCCGTCGATGCAGATGAGAGCGGCGTCTCTCTCTCACGCACTACTTCCAACCGTTCAGAAGTTTCCCGTTCAGACGTCTCCGTCGTATCAGGGAACACGTCTGTCACTTCATTCTCTACCGTTGCATCCTCCTCCTCCACCACCTCAACCCGTCGCATGATCATCCCGCTGTACAACCTGCAAGCCCACAACGTCCTCACAAACGTCATTGTGGATGCAGGCACTGACGCCAAGGTAGCAAGATTCCAGAAAAGAGGGCTCGAGATCGTGGGGTTGGCTGTGCTAGAACCTATAGAGGTTTGGGAAGGTGCCTCATACGATTCTGGAAACCGGACCCCCCCGCGGCCTTCCTCTTTCCTCATCCCGGGCGACCAGCATACCCCAACCTCCTCCGCTGTCTCATTGGCATCTGATGTACCCAGCTCATATGCCCATGATCATCTACCACAGCCAACATCTGTTCCATCCTCTTCAGCGACACCACAGGCGGACCGGAACGGACCACGCAAGTTCTTCGGAAAGATATTCAATAAACGTAAACCTACCGACGGAGCTACGTCACCAACGGTAGCTGAGCCTATGTCTGCGAGCGGCAGAACTTCGTTCACGAACGGACGTCCACTACCCCTACCCCTTGACCTGACTCAAGAGTCTACCCCACGCGCTACCAAACGGTCTTCCCTCCTCTCCGCGACCACTTTCGGATTGGCTTCCCCAGCCCCCGCTTCCCCCCTACCCCAAACTCACATCCAGCAGGCGTCATCTTCGTCCACCAATGCGAAAGAGGCCGAATCAGCATCCCAGGTACTTGGCATCCAGCCGATCCTAGCCTCCCCACATATCCCACCGAAAGGTAGACACCCGAAATCATATGTATGGGTTGTGCGGAAATGGCTCAAGGGTGGCGGAGACGGATTACTTGACAGGCTGAGTGATCGCTCACAGACTCCGGGTGTGCTGGCGCAGGTAGAGGTTAGGTTCGAGTGGACGCGGGCAAAGAACAAGCGGATACGCGAACGGTCACAGACAATGGATCGCAGGAGGGAGAACCAAAGGAGAGGGACAGCTGATACCACTGGATCCTCCGAAGCTCCCTCATTAGCCTCCTCCGGTGCCCACGGTGGTCCCGAGAAGGACCTCTCGGAGCAGAAACGGAAGTTTAGGCTATCGAGGGAGGGTACGAGCGCGGTTGGCCGGCGTTCAGTCTCACGCTCGAGATCGCCTAACCGTCCTGCAAGTACCAGGACGACTTCAACGGACGAAGGGAAACGGAAAGGGGGGAAGAGGGGAGAATACGAGCT
The DNA here is from genome assembly GCA_021029105.1 of Cristinia sonorae. Taxonomy (NCBI): domain Eukaryota; kingdom Fungi; phylum Basidiomycota; class Agaricomycetes; order Agaricales; family Stephanosporaceae; genus Cristinia; species Cristinia sonorae. Next base: position 132,502 of record JAEVFJ010000033.1, on the reverse strand, counting down.
GGATGACGATGATTCCGGTAACGAGAGTGACCCGGAGGACTCGGAGACGCCTTGGACGTGCACTATGTTCCTCAAGCACCTGACCACTTCACCTCCTCCAGCGCATCCCTACCCCAACTCACCTACCGCCATACAGTCCCCCACCACTGCCGTCTCTCCTACGGACCAAATAAAAGTGAAAGTAGGAGCCGTCGTCCCAACACCGCATCACCCGAAAGTTGTCGCCCTTCTCAAAGTCCCCTTCCCGCTCCCTGACATTGAAGTTGAACAAGCCCTCGTGCGGAAACGTGTCGTCACGCCCGCCGGTGTCGCCCGGCCTACCGGGACGCTCCCTTTGTCGCCTGTCTCACCACCGAGTTCCGGATTCTCCGCGCAGTTTGCCTCTCCATTTGGAAACAAGAACGCGAACGCCAATGCGAATGCGAAATCTGGACTTGTCCTGACCGCGGAGGAGATCAAGGATATCGTGAGTTGCACGGGCTTGTGGATTGTCGTGCGGGAAGGGTTCGGAGGCGTTGGGAAGGAGAGGAGGAAGGGCGATGGGTGGAGGATACGAGGTTAGAGGGATACGCCGAGGGATGAGGTGCTTATTGGGTATTATACCAGGGTACGTTTGGTTCATTTATGTGGGCGCATCATCGACATAGCTCACCATCATCGTTCATATTCCGTGCTTCGCGTCATATGGATGTTTAAATAGGTCCCGGAACAGCATATCGTGCCAAGCACAGCACGCCTTCGGGGTTGCTCAGGTTCAGACCCGGGAGGTGTTTTGATCCATTCAGCCACAAACCACAGTTGGTGCATCCAGGACTGCATGAGGCCGTCCGCCACACCCTCCCCTGCGCTCAATTATATATCCGCTCGAGACACTGATGATCCGGGAAGACGGTCGGAACGTGTTTTGAGATGCCTTTCAAACGACAAACCCTTTCACTCAGTCGATGCCTCTGATGTTCCTGCTAGCTACAGAACACCTCTTGTCTTGACACACCTTTGCCTCCGCGACAACCCAATATCCAGTTCTTTGCCAATGCCATCACTCCCCTTTCGAATCCGCTTTCTCGCTCTCATTTCGTCCCGTTCCTTGTCTTATATGCATCTGTATCAACACAACCACCAAGTTACTTACAGCCGTACGGTTTATTCTTACCACGTCATGCGGGTTTTATTGAGATGTTTCTTCCCTTTCCTCCTCGTCCTTTTTTTTTGTTGCTATTACATAGCTTATGGCTTGAAGGGTGCTTGATACATACATGGGGGTCGCTTCAGTGGGAACTCTGTTCTTGTGTAGTGTTTGTCCTATATTATTGAAGTTCGATGTATGTCATCTCCATAATTTAATGCTCCTGCACGCTCCATCGTAATATGGTCAATCGGTCCAGATGAGATTACTGTTACTGCTACTTATAGAATGCGCATGAGAAAATGGAACAACAAATCCTTGCAAGCAGTCCTTAAGCCATATCTTCGCCGAACCAGCCAATGTTGCATGTGAAGAAGAAATTCTGGAGATAGATAATAGCCAGCCACACAACCAAAACGCGATAGTTCATGATCAGGACTTAGCTAGAAGCCAATCGTAACGATTTACACCTGACTGAGTGGTTCATACCCCGCCCGACTGCCACCACTCCTCCCAATCCCAATCCCCATCAACAAACTCTTCCTCAACGACTTCCTCCCGCCCTCTCCCGCGCCGTCCTCGTCGTCCGCGCCGCCCCTCCTCCTCTTCGCCTCGACGAACCCTTCCAACGGCACGTCGTACAACGTCTCGTACTCCACGCCCAACTCGCGTCCCGACGTCCAAAAGTCCTTGCAGTTCCCGACGACGCCGAGGTCGAACGGGTTCGGCGCCTTGGCCGCGCGCGCGAGTCCGTCCGCGGCTTTCCCCTTGGTGAACCTGTCGAACCCGAGCAGGTTCATGAGGAAGCCGCTGCCACAACCCGCACACACGCCCCCTCCGTGTCTATGACCGTGCGAATGGCCATGCGGCGTCCCAGGTTCGCTTTGGTTCTCGTCCCCTCCCGCCGTTGCTCCATGCCGGTGCGAATGTCCCATTTGGCCGGCCATAGACGCGCCACCTCGTCCGCCCATGAACCCGTATCGTCCGAGGTTGCTCACTTCGAGAGTCGTCATTTGACGGGCGACTTGCCAGAGTTGGGTGATGAGGAGGATCATGGTCCAGGAGAGTTGGAGAGTGGACCAGCAGGCGACGGAGAGGAGGAAGGAATCGTAGGAGGCAACGGAGCAGAGGGTTTCGGTGAGTATACAAGATGGGGAGACGTGTTCAGGGGATACGGGGATGTCAGAGAAGTCTGCAGACGTGATGGTGGTAAGGAGAGATGAAGACTGAAAAGCAATATTTTGAACGCACATGCAAAAGTGAGGTAGTCAAACGTCGCAATACCGATGACCAACGTAGTAACAAAGAGAAGGAATTGTCGATGATTATTTACGCCAACTACATCAGAAGTTCACTTCAGTGTTATTCTCACTGGGGAGCCCTCAGGTGCGACTTACCACAGTTCCAAACCCATGGGCAGTGGCTGCATTGTCGGACAATGAGTATCATTCACAGTTACTGCGTGCATATCTACTCACTGGTCATGACGGGCGACACAACGATCGCACACTCTACAGTGCTTAGAACGCAGAGGCTTGCGCGCCTGATGAAATAGGTCAGGACGAGGGAGGTGCTAAGTGTAGAGGACACCCTTACCATGCACGAGATACAGAAAGTCTGCCCGTTAAGACGACCTTCTGAAGCAAGATCTTCCACGATCTGTGAACAAGTCTCAGTTTGCCTGATCCCAAGAATGCAAACGTCCACACTCACAGTTTTGAGTTCTGCGTCGTTTGCGGGTTTCGGACATGTGCCGGGATCTAATGAGATTGCACGGAAGAAGTTGTACGCGCACAATCCAAAACTGAGTGCGAATATCAGTTCCGTGAACGGGTGTGAGTGTGCCTCTGTCAGAAAGTGTAAGTCAGGAGGTGATGATATATGTGTGGTGTACTCACGTTGGGTAAGGCGGGTGATCCATGCGAATCCGACCCATACCATGGAGGCCGCGATGATCCCTGAGAAGTACGGGCTCTGGGTCACGCTATCTGTGTAATTGGATATGTCTAGAAGGACACGGGTGACAATCTAGGTGAAAACTGTCAGAGCTGTTAGAAACGTGGTTTCGGGCTGTCACTCACATGATGCATCGCAAAGAACAGTGCCATGGCGAGAATTACACCAGTGTACCACGGCAGAATCGTCAAAGTCATGAACATGAGCCATAAAAATATTGTGGGTATCACAAATATTGCGATCTTCGTGTTGCGCTAGAATTCCCTGTTGTGAAATGCGTCCAGAACTCATGTCAGAAAGGTGTACTCACCTCATTCAGCGGTTTTTTCTTCTTGATCCCATCCTCCGTTAGACCGCCCTCCTCGAGCGCCCTCTTCCAAGCCCCCAAGCTCTTCAATTCTACTGCCATGTCCCGAGCTGTGCGTCCCTCGTTGTCTTTGGCTGAGATATCCGCACCGCTCTCCACCAATCGCCGGATACATACCCTGTTACCTCGCACAACGGCCCAGTGTAAGGGGGACAGACCAGTATCGTCTTTCAGATTCGGGTTAGCTCCGTGTTTTAGGAGCAAGTCGACAGAGAGAGCGTCCCCTTGGTACGCCGCCCACATCAGGGAAGTATGACCCTGAGAGTCCTTGGAATCGACGTTGATGGGCTGGTGCAAGAGGTATAGGAGGGGCATGACGGAAGAAGAATGGGTGACAAGATGGAGAGTGTTGTAGCCTTGCGCATCGGTGATGTTTGGGTCGGCATTGTGTGCAATCAACAGATGAATCACGTAGAGGTAGCCATTCCGCGCCGCCCACTGCATTGGTGTCGCAACTAGATCCCCTCCCAACGCATCTACTTCTGCGCCCTGCTGCAACAAATATCGACACGCCGCCACTTGCGCATTGATGGCCGCCCAATGTAGAGGGGTAATATTCTGCTCGTCGCGGTCTGTCGCCTTGGCCTTTCCCGACTCAATCAGCTCGCGAAGTGTGTGTACATCTCCGCGTTGAGCTGCGAGGAAAACATTACCCTGGCGAAATGACGAGTTCAGTAAGATGGGATGAATGGGGAGGGCATGGGACACACCTCTGGCTCCTGGATCGTCTGGAGGGCCTGGGAGAAGGTGATACTTGATCCCGCTGCTTGCTCTGGGTTAACCTGGGACGCGGAAGGGACAGCCTTTGGACTGACGACGGAGGTTGGGTCGTCCATTCGTGAAGCGGAGTCGTTACCGAATCGTGTACCTTGTATGTCTAGTTATTATTCGTGCAATAGAGCCCAGTATATCGCAAAGTGTTCTTACCAAGTTCAGACTGGAATGGTTGCTCTGTGTCGGGGACGGATGTTAGAGGGAAATAAATGGCGATGAGGGAAGGATGAGAGAGGTGTCATGGTTGCCGCAGCTGTATTGAGCGCCCATGACATAGCCTGCCGGTTCGGGGCGGCGTTCACCCAATATTGCTCCTTCCCGCTAAACATTTCATGAAAATACAACAGCAATGGACAGGACCAAAAAATACGCGGACATGTAACATAGATGTTGAGCTCAACCCATGCCATACGCTAGCGAGTCATCCTCGTCTCTGAAAAGCATGTCAGACCTGTACCTAACCTCACCCCGACACACCACCCAAACCGGGGCCAGTGCCTTGGAAATGGCATCGCGACCGACGTCAAGAGCGGTCTGGTGGCTTTTCCCGTTGAAGAAGCATTGCAACTCAACATCTACTTCCTCCAAACCCTTGTAACCGAGCAACGTGACCGACAAAAAGCTGAAGTCGTAGATGTCGCTGAGGATCAATGGGATGTCGGAAGTAAAGGGGGGATGTGTATCCCGAACGTTATTTGTGACACGGTCTGTGGGAGGCGTAGAAGGATTTCGGACGCGTCTCGAACGTATTGGCGACATCGGTCATGGACTTCGGAATCGTCATCGAGAGATACAGATACAGGGTAGAAGCGCAGGGCGAAAGACCGTAAGCTGCTGCAACCCGACAGGTCTAACAAAGACCATGAAGCAGGTTCTACGTGGTTGAAGTGGTGTAAGAGGATTTTACGTGGTATCAACGTGAATGTGCTCACCGACATCGCCGTCTTCAGAACCTTCGTCGTCATCCCCCGCCTTCATATTCGGAGAAAGATCCAAATGGCGTAGATTGGGAATTTGGCTCACGAACTTCGAGAATGCCGCCGCCATCGCAACTTCCAGTTCAATAATGACCTGTTGCAGCTGACTAGCACATGGCTGAAGGCGCAAGATGGGATAGAGCAGTTCCTCTGGGTCGCAGGCATAATGCCTGATCGCATGTATTCCTATGCTACGCGGTTGCGCCTCGAGTGATGGGTCGGTACTCAGGATGCCGCGATAGGTCCTCATGCAATCCAAGGTACCAATGTTGTCGAAGACGTTGAGGAATGCTATGACGTCCGATGTACTGCCCATAATGTCGTGTACTGAGAGCTTCTTAAGACTGAAAGGACCTCTCGTCGTCTGCTCTTCTTCGATTCCTTCATCCAATTCCGAATTGCACTCGCACCCAATCATCGTGTATATTATCTTGAACGATTGGAGGCCTGGAAGGAGCTCGAGGATTCGTGGCACCATGTGGATGGGGCACAGAACCACCCTAGCATCACATCCGACGCCTATATTACGATGGTCCGTCAACTTTAGTTTTCGAATCCGGGAGCTACCATGAAATGCCGTCAAGAACTGGATGAAGTCGTTGAGGTGGTCAACACTCTTAAGAGTGACACGCGTACTGTCAAACAGCACACGTTGACTGAAGGAAGACCACTGTCGTGATACCAACGAGCAGTTGGCAAGGGCATCCTTGTCGTTATAAAGAAAACCGAGGCTGTGGTCGATAACCTCTTGAGGAAGTTTCGAATGAGCCACAAGAGTAGCCTTGGCTGATTCCCGGCATGGCTCTGGGTCCATATTGGTTGTCCGACGGATTCCCTAATCATGGGTCAGGTATGTTGATAGCATGACGTCCTGAAAAGACCTACTCACCAGAATATTGGCACCTAACTTGAAGCTTGAAGGCTGCGTCGAACATCAATATTTGGGTGTTATTGGTGAAGGACTCGGAGGATACCGTAGCACTGGCACTGGTCATGCGTTTGATGGCCGCAAATATCGATTTGTCATCACAAGAGCGAAATCCGAGTCCGGTACGGTACGCTGGACAGACAAGGCGACCAAACAAACGGTGAACGATGAGCCATCCTGCACTTTCACCTAGACTCGAAGAGGGTCGGATCCCGCAAAAATTCTTGGAGCTGGACAAAGACCGTAAGAACTGACCGAAGTATCCGATCAGCGCAATTGGGCTTAAACACTGGTGGCACGGTAATGATCATCCTCACTGTAGTTTATCTGTAACTTTGACCTGGATTGTAGAGGTGCAAATCGTGACATTCCATCGTTGGAGATCACTGTTTAGCCACGTGACTACTGGGGATCTTTTGGCTCGGCTTCGTGTCAGTGAACTCGAATTCTTCAGCGACTACAAAACCTCAAGACTCGAGTCTCGATACTTCCAACCTGGTCGAACATGTCAGACCACCTTACATGTCGGTCAAGGCTTACTCAGAAGCACGCATTCAAGTAAAAATTTCCTGGCTGGGACAAATTTCATCATAACCAGATCCAACCCTTGCGCTCGAAGCGACCTGATCGGTCGAACCGTTCACCACCTACTTCAGCGGTGAGTTGGATCGACAAGAATAACATTCCGGTGAGCAATATAAATGTGACGAGCTCCATGAACTTATCAATCCCAAAGTTTTTACCGTTCGATTCTGCTGCAGATAATCTGTTAGCGGCTAGGGCGAATGGCATCTCACTTTGACGATCCAGGAACATTCTTCAGGCGACGCTACGATAAAACCCGAGAGGGCGAAGAGATTCTCAAAGCATTATAACTTGTGGTGTGCTGTTACTGCTGTACCAAAGGTGGGTCCATTTTCGGAGTGTGATTCTCCCAGTGACTGTTCGGCTTACCTTTGTGCACATCGCCCGACAACATCCCACAGTCTGTCGCCTTCAAAACGTTGGACCGAACCTCGAACAACGGCCACCGACAGGTTCACCCAGCATGTATCGGACATCAACTACCTCGCCTTCGCAGCGTCGTCGTTCGGCAAGCACAGTCTGATTTCCTCCATTCAAGTTGCTCAATCCATCATCAGTAAGTTCCACGCACCCACATCACCTCGGGGCGTCCCATATGGATGATGCCATTTTGATAGTTGCTTGCGGTAAACCGGTCATTGCAAAAGTAGCAGACGTGACATCACGCGCCACGGCTTACTTGGCAGTCTGTGAGTATTTCCCTTGCTTCGTATGTCGGCAACGCATGACTAACAACATAATTCGAAAAGTGATCTTCTATGTTATCGGTCGGTATTTATAACTTGGTTGCTGGAGGTGGTATGCTGAATTCTCCGCGCAGGTTACATTGTAATTGCGTCAGCGAAAAACATCGGCAGCGTCGGTGGCGGAATTGTAATTTACGCATGGTAAGTCCATACCAGTACACCATAATGGAAGTCGCGTTAACAGATCCCCTTCTCTAGCGGTTACACGTACGTTCATTTCTCCCTTGACTTGATCAAATCAAGCTCACTCCTCGTTCAGAGGACTACAGTTATTAACTCAAGTCATCATTGCCGATATCACAACGCTCAAGTGGCGAGCATTGGTTTCAGCACTCTGCACCGCGCCATTCATCATCAACGGCTTCATCGGTGCAAATGTCTCAACCGCAGTACTTGAGCACGTAGGCTGGAGATGGGGTTGTGAGCACACCCACCTCCTTGGAAATCCGTCTCTAGGAACTCACACAAATTTCCACAGACGGCATGTTTGCCATTCTCGTCCCCGCAGCTCTGTCTCCCCTCATCGTCACCTTGTTCTGGGCCGAGAAGAGGGCGAAAAAGCTCGGACTTGTTCAAAAGGCGCCGCAAACTGGTCCAAAGAAGACATTCTTGCAGACTGCATGGGGATATGTCGAACAGATGGACTTGGTCGGGTTGCTCCTCATGGGCGCGGCGGTCTCTCTCATCTTGCTCCCTTTGACTTTGAGTCAGACAGCGAAGGACCGCTGGCATAACCGTACGTCTTACTCCCACGATTGCTTATGGTAGGGTTTTTTTTGGCTCCTGGCTAACACGAGACGCGATAGCTTCCATCATTGCGATGCTTGTCGTTGGATGTGTCATGCTCTTCGTCTTCGTAGGCTGGGACGCCAAGTTCGCAAAGATCCCAGTCGTCGCTCCACGCTTCTTGAAAAACCGCGCGGTCATCGCTGCCGCATGGATTGGGTTTTTGGATTTCGTGAGTCGTGCCCTGTCGACAGTCTCATCGGAACTTACAATGTCCGCAGATCTCCTTCTACCTCACCAACACGTACCTCTTTTCCTTCATTCTCGTGGTCAAGCCCTGGTACGCTTTCCTCGAAACTCAAACTCAATTCTGGATTGCTCACGTCTCATATGTTCCAGGCCACTCATCAACGCCACGTACTTTTCCTCGTGCATTTCCGTCTCTCTCACCGTCTTCGGCATCTGCGCCGGAATCTACATGCGGTTCGCCCAACGCTTCAAATGGCTCCTCGTCGCCGGCCTCGTCGTCCGTCTCGCGTAAGGCTCCCCCTCTTCCCTATTCCGCACCCCCGTTTTCTCATCTCGCTGTGTGTTTTTCCTTTTGCAAGTGGCGTCGGTATGATGATCCATTCTCGCGGAGCCGACGCGTCCGACGCCGAGATCGTCTGGACGCAAATCATCCAGGGCATCGGAGGCGGCATCGCCTCTGCGGCAGCGCAAGTCGGCGCGCAGGCGTCGGTGCCACACGCGGACGTGGCCATCATCACCGCTGTCGTCTTACTCTGGACTGAGATCGGCGGTGGCGTCGGGAGTGCCTTGGGTACGCCTTTCTGTTCCATTTGTTCACTTGGCGATGCTGACCATTCGTCGTTTTCCCAGCTGGAGCGATATGGACGAACACGATGCCGAAGAATTTGGAGAAGTTCCTTCCGTTGGTTCCTGCTGACCAACGCGCGACGCTCTTTGGCAGCATCACCTCTGTCACTACTTTCCCCCGTGGCGACCCCGTCCGTGAGGGTGTCATCGAAGGTATGTAGCGTAGCAACGCTTCGTCATCCTTCCTATCTGTCTTTCAACATCCTGATCTTGTATTGTAACAGCATACAGCGAGACAATGAAGATCATGGTCATCGCAGCAACAGCGATTTCCGTCCTTCCCATTATTTGCGCGCTGTTCATGCCGGATTACTCCTCGGCGACACTCAGAACGCTGTGGAGAATGTTGATCTCACTGGAAAGCCCGTACATTCGCTTGGGTCGGAGTCAAGTAAAAATGAAATCGAGGACAGGAAGGAGTAGATTATGGTTTTTTGTATGAAGGTCTCTAATACAGGTCTCTGCCGAAAGCAAGAGTCCTTTACAGTTATGGAGTCGAGTGCAGACAGATCATCGCACACATTCTTTCTTCTTGCCAGTGAAGAAATCCTCCCAGCTACCCCAATACTCAGCTGCTTCCAAGTGTCGACCCGCAATCTGGACGAACGCATCATACACCTCGTCCTCAAAAAACGCCTTATTCTGCGCGCACTCCACCCAATTGTGGAAGAGTTTCGTGAAACTACGAAGCGCATCCTCCGTCTCCCACATACGCTGCTTGATGATTTCCACCGTACAGTGATCCGTGGACGATAGATACTTATAGTTCCACCTGGCAACGCTGGTGGGATCGTCGCTTTCTCTTTCTCGTGCCTTCATCGTGTATTCCCAGACTAGAATCCATGCGAAGGACTCAAGGTCGTCGTGAACGGTGGGGATGCAGGGCTCGATGTCCTTCCAAGCCCTCGCCAGTTCTCGGATGATTCGCATGGACGTGAAGGGAAGGGGTCTGTGAGACACCTGATGGGTGGTAGGGGTTGGTCAGAGGTTGAATGTGTTGCAAGGATTTGATTTCACCGCAATTCCGTTTGGATTTCCTGGGCTTGAACAGTGTATTGGCGGATCCGGGTCGACGAGCATAACGCAACTACAGACAGGTTTGTCGGTCGAGCTGAAGCAATAATTCTTCAGGAGGATGAACGGGTAAAGAATGGACAATAAGCCCACCCTAGCGGGCTATGATCACATTCTTGGGATTTAGTGACATCGACCATGATATGCCTGGGAGTGATATTCCCATGAAGCTGATCCCTCTGACGCATATATCTGTGTGCTGTACATGTGTTTTTTTCAGCACGTCATCTTCAAACAGGTAGGAAGACATACCGATAACACCCTGAGTTAGAATGGCCACCAGTTCCCTCGGAGAGGCTGCTGAGAAATCACGAATGGTATTCTTGTTGGGCATTGGCTGAGTTGGATCTAGGTGACACTTCGACGAGTCTTCTCTGACGCAAGTGCAATTGTCAGCCCTTATAATAGCAGCGTCGCCGCACAAAGGGGGACGCTCAAGTATTCCAGGCTGCCTGTACGTGCAACTCGCCACACCGCCGCTCTTTGGATCATCAGTGTTATGAGAGGGGGCGGGTGACATTGAATGACAGATGGTGGTCAACGAAAGAAACCGTTTAGGGGCTTTCCGTATGACAGAGAGGGGCTCTGTCGAGTCGACCTCCCTCCGTCACATTGCGGCACGAACTATAGCAGAACAATATCCTGACATTGTCACTGCGATTGTTCGAAGTGGCTGACGGAGAGGGTTGACCGATGGACTTGGCACGCGTTTGTTTGGCGATGTTTGTCGTAGCAACCGACGTTCCTGGGTGCCATAACCGGCAGTTATTCGCACGGGCCCAGACTGTGGTGGTGGATTTGAGGGTGATGGGTTTTGTTCTCAACGTCCATCTCGTCCTCAACGTCCCTCGTCGTCGCCGTCCCCAATAACCCGCACATTCTTTCGACGTCACCCTCATTCCTTAAACAATGAAGTCCATCGCAGTCTTCTCCCTTCTCGCCGCCGTCGCCGTCAACGCTGCCCCGTCGGTGAGCAAAAACGTTTACCAGCAAGCAGACCCGCCCCACTGACGGCTTGTCTTTTTTCAGCTCATCCCAACCGGAATCAGCGACAGTTGCACAAAGTTCCTCACCGCATTCAATGACGATGCGAGCCTTCAGTCGTGCACCAGCCCCCTCATCAGCGCGACTTCAGACTTCTTCAGCAAGAACGCGACTGTCCAGTCATCCTCATCCGCCAAGTCAGCTCTCGCTGCTATCTGCAGCACCACCAGCACCTGCTCAGAGCCCACCGTCCGTGCCAAGCTCGCCGACTTCTACAAGGCTTGCACGGCCGAGTTGACCTCTGCGCCAAACGCAGATGTCCTCGCGCTCTACGATACCCTCTATACCTTGGTCCCTCTCAAGCAGGCCGTTTGCTCCAAAGATGACACCGGTGCTCTCTGTGTTGGCAAGGTCGCGGCCAAGGTCTCCCCCTCCTCCCTCTACACCAACCTCGGCGAGGGCACCCAGCTGATCCTGAAGCCGAACGTCGATGCCTTCCGCTCCAACAACATTGCCTTCCTTCTCCTCCAAGCATCCACTCCCAAGGACCAGCTCTGCACGTCCTGCGCACGCAGCGTCCTCACCGCATTCGTGACCTGGGAGTCCAACTCTCCTTACGCACCCGGTCTCGGCCAGAGCAAGATCCTCGGCGGCCAGACTGAGCTGTACACCGCGGTCACCAACACTTGTGGCCCCAACTTCATGTCCGGCGCTGTCCAGGCTGCTGGTGGTCTCTCCGGAGGCATCCTCAGCGACAGCTCATCAGCTCAGACCATCGCCGGCTCTGTGACCGCGGTCATGGGTGCTTTGGCTGCTGCCATCGTCATGCTCTAAACGTCCTCTGGGGTTTAAAGACTTTGGAGAGGTTTGGGGTGGTGCTGGTTGTGATGATGCTGTCTTTTGTTGTGCTTGACGTTCGGGGGGTGTGCAGTTCTTCTATCTTGGCTTACCATCTATCGACCTTGTCCCCACGCGCCGTCATTCATTGTGCTTTCCCGGGCTGTTTACTTTATACCCTTGGCATTTAAAACGTCTTGTGAGATACCATTCCTGTGTTGCACGACGAAGAGGAAGCCAAAATATACTTGACCCTACATTATTACCTTGTCGCGTGCCCGAGAGTTGTCGAAAAGTGCTGACAGAGAGATCAAGTTGCGTTGACGATCAGCCTATCATGTTACACGTCCAGCAATGGAAACACTCCACGGGCCAAGCACATTTACGGAGAGAAGTTTGAGTGCACCAACATAAATAAAGGTTGCAAAAAGATATCGACATCAGCAGGATTCGAACCTGCGCCCTCAAAGAGGAACAGATCGTTAGTCACATGATGTTAGGTCATGTGACAACGTAGATTCTAATCTGTCGCTGTAACCACTTAGCTATGATGCCATGATATTACAGTAGAAATAGTTTCCCATGTACGATGTACATTCCAAGATGGAGAAAGAAATGGATTGCTCGAACGAAAACTGATGGAGAGGACATATTATTTGAGGCAAGGGTGGAAGATTGGAATGTAGCGCCCATGGGACTCCTTAATTGAGGCCGAAAATGCGGAGTTTGAAAATCACGGTGGTGTGGCGTAAGCTGCCAGCTGGGTTTGATCACCACCAGTACTCGCAAAGTCCTCGTATTCACAACGCCTTCAACACTATGGCTGTGTTAAGTTCTTGCGGTCGATTAACGTCTGCTTTCGCGGCCTCGTCGTCAAACTCTGCCACTGGCGCCTCCGGATTCTGGAGCTGGGTGAAGGCCTCAGTCCGAAGCGTATTCTGGTAATGCGATTCAGAGGTGTGCCTTTCCCGCAGAATACCTAACAGACCTCGACCAAAGTCACTTGCTATTCCAGTTGGTCGGATAGGTGTCTCAGGTTGATACCTCATGGGATGTACCACGCTCCAAACACATCATCCTTGGCGCTTTGTCCGTCCACGTAATCTGCAACTACCAGAATGTCAGTCATGGATTTTTGACTCTCCCTGGAAGTTCGCACCGAAGGATCGACGAAGAGTTCTTTGATTGGTCCTACGGCCTTTGCTATATACCCTCTCTGTCAGATCCCAAATAAACGTTCGAACCTATCGACCTAATCGCCTATGGATTGGCGAACCACCTGGCATTCGTCGGGGTCGGAACCACCCGCCTACGACATCGTTTGGCTCAAACCGAACCCGACCACTGCTATGTAATACAAGAATGAACCGTTCCGGAGTATGCTACCATCCCAAGTTCTCTTTTGTCTCAATCTGACCCTAATCCCAATCTAACTCAATGTCATAGCACACTCCGAGTCCTTGATTATCACGTCACCCGACCACCTGCACCGACCTTCCAGTCTTCCGCTAACCTCATTGACGACATCGTATCAGCGGGTCGATAGGGGATAGATCGGTTATGAATACTGGTTATGAGGTTTGTGCACAGGTATTATTGTATTTCGCTGCTGAAAACCCGCCGTTCCTTACCCCTTGAGTTCAGTGCAACCTGAGACTAATTGAAACGTTCAGTGCATGGATGTGGTATAAAATAAGTGGACTCTGTTCTCTGTTCCTCATTGTACGAGACAACGATGGAGCCTCTCCCCACGGAAACGCGTGAATGGCGCGTTCCAAAGGTACGGAAGTTCTATTCTGTCCTGCTTAGCCTTGGGTTACCGAATTTCATGGTTGTTACAGTGTACAGGTATCGACGCGTTGACAATGGCAGAAGTGCCAATACCGATACCTGGCCCTAATGAAGTCCTTGTCAAGGTGCATGCGGTGTCGTTAAACGTACGTCCCCTTCCCGCCTCCTCACGCACATCTCCACGCTTATGACGCTAAACAGTACCGTGACATCATGATCGTGTCTGCCCAATACCCTGGAGGGGCAAAAGACAATGTTATACCCGGTTCTGATGCAGCCTGCGAAGTCGTCGCTGTCCCGCCGGACGAGGAGAAGTGGAAAATAGGCGAAAGAGTGATGGCGAACTTTTGTTTGACGTTCTTGGAAGGCGAGATCAACCCGGAGGTCATCAAGGGATGTTTAGGATCAGAGAGGGATGGTGTGTTAACGGAGTACAGGGTTTTCCCGTCTGAGGTACGTCTGACAGAACCAGTTCGAGACGAGGTTCGTTGATCAGATTGGAACGGGTTTTGCAGGTCCTCGTGCGGATCCCAGATCATCTCACATACGAGCAAGCATCTGCTCTTCCGTGCGTTGGTGTTACAGCATGGAACGCGTTGCAAGGTCCGGTTCCAGTCAAGAAGGGGGACACAGTTCTCATCCAAGGGACCGGTGGTATATCTATGTAATAGCATGCCCTTTCTTTTCCATCCGCGCATCGTACATTGACGTCTAGTGGCTTCTTGTAGACTTTCAATGCAGATTGCCCACGCATTGAGTGCGACCACGATCATCACATCTTCATCCAACACAAAACTTGCACGTGCAAAGGCATTGGGGGTGGACTACACGATCAACTACAAGGAGACACCGGATTGGGAACTTGAAGTACTAAAAATAGTGAGTGCATCCTCGAAAAAGCAATGACAAAGAAACTGATGTATCGGATGGATATTGTAGACAGAACATAAAGGTGTAGACCATGTTATTGAAGTCGGCGGCGTATCAACAATTCTCAAGTCTATCGCGTCGACACGCATGGGCGGATCTATCCATAGCATCGGCTTTGTCGCGGGATTCGTACGCACATGTCCATCTCGCGCGAAGAACACATCTCTCATTTTACTATGCGCGGTATATTCGTGGTGCAGGACGATGGCGGTGTGAAGCCTCTTCAAATCACTCAAAACGTGCTCGGCAAGGCCCTTAACCTTCGTGGTGTTCTCATAGGAAGCCTCGCTCAGTATGTCTTATCCATCCCCATGGAATTCGTTGTTCGTTCAATGCTCAAATTTCATTTGCGGTTTCATCATTGGAGGTTTGAAACTTTGATCCAATTCATCGCCGAAAAGAAGATCGTTCCCGCCATTGACGATACGATATTCAAGTTCACAGAGGTGAAAGAGGCCTATGCGTATGTTGCGAGTCAGAGGCATTTTGGCAAGGTGGTCGTTCGGTGTAGTTGACGGTATGTACTTACTAGGGGTGTGTCAGCCCGAGGGAATAAAATATGCGAGAAGTAATGCATAGTCGAATATAACTCTTCGTACGTTGCATAGTTGCCATTGACAGATTATCTCATAGCCTTTTTACCCAGGTTCTGCAAGCATGCATGCCTCACGGCGTTGCACTAAGCAGGATTTCCGGGGTGGTTTATGGAGTTGGAGCCAAACAACGAACAAACACTCGAGGAGCGTCTCCACGTGGCATCCCACTCTTTCCCAACCTTCACAAAACCTTCATGTTCAGAATGCGACACATTGATACTACTGACGCAAGCACTTGGTTAGTCATCTCAATACGCGTTCAAGCTAAGCATACGGATGCCCGATGCTTCCCGTTGTGAGTATTCATAGGGTCCGAGATGTGCCATGATGTCGCTGACCCGAATACAATACGAACGCGACATAGGTACTCCTCATCTATCTTTTCGTAAGCATCGCCCCACTCGACAAGAAAAGAAGCAGAGGGAGTAATATAGGACTTCTTGCTGGTATGTCACCTGAAGTCTTCCCGCTCAACTCCCGAAGGTCATGTGGTCATGTTTTACCTTCAGAACGACCACCTGCTACTCTTCGAGGGCGCATCTTGTACGGCCATACGTGGATCACCTGAAGAGGCGTGAACGTTCTCGCTCCAGTTATAACTCTCGAGAAACTGTTGATGGGAGTGGAACATCGAGTTTAGGACAGTGATCTTTCTTGAAGGGTGGACCGCGCCACGCAATACTTCTTTCTCTACTCTCATCATGTGGTATAAAAAAGGGGGAAGACCTGGAGAGTGGAGTTAGCCATTGCCACCATGCTCACCTTCAAATGCTCCTCGCTGGTCTCGTTGGTCTTTGCCACCATCTCTCTAGCGGCAGGGCCGTTACCGAATCAGATCAAAAACCTGGTAACATTCGGAGATTCCTATACCGACGTTGTACGTTCTTCCGTTTTAAAGCGATATTCGTTGCACTTACATGATCCTGTGACAGGTCAATACAGGCGATGGTGGTACGGCATGGCCAGTCTACGCAGCCCGTGACGGGAAGTTCAACCTCTTCCCTTTCGCCCGTTCCGGGGCGACGTGCTCGAACAACATCACCAACCGCCCATTCCCCTCCGTCTTCGAATCCCAGCTTCCTCTGTTCTTCTCCGAAAAAGCCAACGGCACCTTGCGCTCTTTGAAGGCGTCAGACACGATCTTCACATTATGGATCGGCACGAACGATGTTGGTGCGAACGCCTTGCTCACAGGCAATGGCATCAACGGCGCCACCATAGTAGACACCGTCAGCTGTGCTATCAACTGGATCAAGACTTTGTACAGGAGTGGTGCGAGAAACTTCCTCTTCCAGAATGTAAGTGCTTCTCCCAGTCTCCCAGCTTTCATCTCCGCGGTCTGACGTTCTGTGGCCACACCCTTGCTGTACAGATGATCCCCCTACAGAAGGTTATTCTATACTCTGCAACCTCCTACCCAAACCGCTTCTGGACTGGACCGCGGAACACGACCGAATGGAGTGTTGGTATGACGGAGTTGACGCAGAGCGGGAATGAGATCGCGAAGCTCATGCTTCAAGCCTTGCCTCGTTCTCTCCCTGGCGCACACATCGGTGAGTTCTTTACTGCCAATTTGCTCATGCAGCTCCGGTGGCGTTTGTGCGGTCGCTGACCAGTCATGTTTCTGCGTGTCTGATAGGTCTTTTTGATTCGCATGCACTCTTTACGGAGATGCTTGCCCATCCTCAACTTTTCCTCAACGGAACCGCACCGTTGAACATCACCGGTGCTGTACGCTCCTGTGTATTCCCTGAGGGTGCGGATACTTCCAACAACAGTCTCGCCTCCTGTACCATTGCTACTGGTACGGACGTGGATAGCTTCCTTTGGTGCGTTCTCCTTCTTGGTGGCGTAGAACCCGAATGACTGACGTACTTGATGTGGTGTAGGTTTGACGAACTGCACCCATCTGAACAGGCGGATCGGGTGGTGGCGAGAGAAGTGGCTGCAGCTATTCATCGTCAGTCCAGCAAGTTCACGACTTGGTTCAGTTGAACGCTTGTCCGGCCGATTCGTCATCGTATACGTCGTTATCGAACAAAAGTAGTAAACCGACAGCCTGCTCAAGTACCTCACATGGATAATCCGTTGTCAATTTCACGAGGTCTCATTTACGCAATGCGCTCATAACCGTGACGAAGGTCGAAGAATGTGTCTGGACACTGCAAACCTTGAGTGCTTTTCCCGCTGAGAACCGTGTCTAGGCCAGAATGACGAACGGAAAACCAAGACGTTACGTTCGTTGACATCGTTTGCAGTCCAATCACAGCGAATCCTGGTCACCTGGATCCCTCAATGTCTGTCAAAAGAATCCCCTCGCGCGAGAAGAGGTGTGGAGGACCGAAAGACCGACGAAGTCAACGGCCGGCCCGGAATGCCGGCAGTCAAACTCTGGTGTGTTCGCGCCTATTCTCCTTTCCTCTCACCATCGCGTTGTGCAAAAAGTTCTAGCCTGATGACTCAAGACCTTGATATCGCGGCTCGCCCCAACGCATGCTCCTATCCCTCGGATTGTGAGGTTCGTGCTACGTGAAAGAAGATCCTTTTTATCGCCGAGGAGTGTACGGATCCTATAAAGTCTCCCTCTGCTCAAGGATTAAGCACAATCCCCGGTCCTCCTTCTCTTGGCTGCTAACGACTTGAACCTGTATAAAAAGCTTGACTGCCACGACATCATGGGCGCATCAATGACCGACACTCTTCACGACCGACACGAAAAATCACCTTCTGCTTCCTCGACTGCCTTCGGCGACTTCTTGCCGCCTTCTGTAGATTCTCTCGACCACGAAAAACAACAGGCTGTGTCTGTAGGTGCTCCATCGGATGACTGGAATCCAACGTGGGACGACGCGCATAGCTGGCTCGTCGTGGTTGGCTGTTTCATTTTTTCTGCCGTGACGGCGGGGTGGGGGTATGTGCTCGGTTCAACATCTAGCACACTGCCTTGACCTGACCTGTCTCTGCTTCTGCGCGTGGCGACGTCCGAAGCCTCGTAAGCAATTTATTTTTGGACAAACATGAAGTCTTTCTGACTAGCCTCGCGGCTCTGTGTTAGGTTTGGGGTGTTTTCCAGCCTTTCTATCAAAACGGTGTCCTTGCAGGAGTGCCGACACCGTTGCTAAGTTTCCTGGGTAGCGTGGCTGGTCTGGTAAGTCCGTTTCACACACGTCGCCGTGGCTCTTAACTTCATTCAATCGTCTAGTGCTTGACGGCGTTTGGTGGTGTCTTTGGCAAGCTCGCCGACCGCTAGTGAGTTTCGACGTGCTACTTACTTTTCGCCCATTCCTCACTGACATTGAACTTTATCAGTGGCTACAGGGTTCGTGTAGATCCGTCCGTCGATGTACAGAGAGGCTGATTATTACCACATAGCCCTTTTTGTTAGCTGGGTCCGTTATATGGATGGCTGGGATCCTTGGCTCTGCCTTCAGCACGAAGCTATGGCACTTCTTCCTGACGCAAGTACGACAGTTCATTAACATTATCTCGATGGGTTACTAAAACTGCACAGGGTGTACTCCAAGGCATCTCGTGTGCCATGGTCTTTCCCATTGTGGTACGTCATTCCTGATGCTCGGAGCCGTTTAGCGTTGGCACACGAGCGTTGTGGCGCTGCACAGGCGTTTGTGGATTGTCGTGACACCTCTGACATCCGTTGACAGGTTGCTGTGCCTGCTCAATGGTTTCTCAAACGAAGAGCGCTTGCCATTGGTATCGTCGTCGCTGGCTCCTCCCTCGGTGCGTACGAATCGGCACGTCCGCGAGCTTCGTGAACTAAAATTTTGTTTTCGCTCGCAGGCGGCGCGGTGGGAACGCTGCTGATCCGTATCATGCTCACCCGTGTCGGCCAGCGCAAAGCACTTGTCATCTATTCGTGCATTGACGCTGTGGCGCTGGCAATCGCATTGCTTCTCGTTAAAGAACGCAGGCAACCAGGCACCCGCCGCGCACCCATCCTCTGGTTCGACAAGAGCTTCCTCGGAGATCCTGTTTTCTGGAGTTTGGGTGCATGTTTTCTGGTTACTGTCTTGTATGTTGCTCGTCGTCGTTTTTACTCCGAAGCTGAATCTAGTCGAAGTGGTTACTTGACGCCGATATTCTTTCTGCCAACGTATACTAAGGAGAAGGTTCCCGGGATCAGCGACTTTGTACGTGCATACCCTCGTTGTCCCACTCCGTCGCTGACAGCTATGAATCATGATGCAGAATGCGGCGTTCACGCTTACTGTCCTCAACCTGGCAGCGGCAGTAGGCAGAACCATCATTGGATTCATTGCCGACCGATTTGGTCCTGTCAACTCGCTCTTTCTGGTGACCCTTCTGTCCGGACTGAGCCAGATGCTCGTCTGGACCTTCGTATCCACCTATGGCGGAATCGTGAGCGGAATTGAATTCATGTTTCACCCAAGCCACTTACTTCTCTTGGTCAGATGGGTTTCGCCGTACTCTACGGATTCAACTGTGGATGCTTTATCTCTCTGACACCCGCCGTCGCCGCAAGAATATACGGCCCCAGTCGTCTCGCCGGGCTTTCAGGGATGTTATTCATGTTCAATATGCCGGGTCAGTCTTGCCGCAAACGGGCTGATGGGCTATTTATTTATCCATACTGACAACGATTTGTTTGCATCCTCTTTTTTGTCTGCACACAGGAAACGGCGCTGGCGCACCTGTTGCCGGTGCACTTCTCAAGGCCACAGGGCATAGCTGGAGAACAGTGGCATGCATTATGGGCAGTCTGCAAGTTCTTGGAGCGATCTTTCTTCTCTATGGTAGGCATCGTAGCCGTCATCAGATATTTATCCTTACTGAGATCTTTTTCTTGCCAGCCCGATTCAAAAGAGAATCGAAGATAATTGCGGTGATCTAGACCGGTTCGGAGATTTTATATTGACTCGATGGGGGTAGATTTTCCGCTACTTTCGACGAAAGAAATTGGTGTATAACAGGTGCAGGTCACAACATAGAGTTTACACTTCGTAGATTTATCTAGACTTGTTGTAATCAGGAATGTCACGGTGCAGGGTTAGCAGTAGGAGAACGACTGCCAACGTTCGGTACGTTGCATCAAGAGGGTTCCACCACCATATACATACGATTGTTATACGATATTCTCATGAAGAAGCTAAGGGACAATGTTTTGAGCCTCCAACATTTTATTTGCTCGAGTTCTTCCAGTCGAGCAATTAGTGCAAAGGACGAGGAAAAATATGAAATTGCTTTACCCTTTCCCGCCACTTTTCCCGCCAGAACTGCAGCAGGCCTTGAAAGTTGCTCTGTAGAATAATCACAAATACATGTTGTGCACCTACCAAAGCTCAGTGTTCAAGTATCGGGCCAGGAGTTTCTGAGACTTACTTGGTGGCGGTCAGTGGGTTTCAGCGCCATCTCCGGATCGGACGGTCCCTGCTGACTTGGTCTCCTCCCGCTGCCCCCTTTCCCTCCGTGTTCCATATTTCCCTCTCTCTGAACCTCAATATTGCTCTCGCTCTTGTATTTCCCAACTTTCATTCCATTTCGTATACTTTTATACTTCCACGCGGGAAACCGCTAATCATATCGTCCAGGGGCCCGATCTGTCCCACCGAGTCGAGCCTCTAACCGAGTCCACAAGACACACGACAGCCACGGGTAACTTGTCAAGGTAAGTAAAGTCTCTCTGGCAACAACCAACAACAGATATGGTCTTGATACCCTTGCAACTTGGTTGCAACCCCCGTAGTGCCGTATCCGACTGCTCGACACGCTGATTTCATATAGACACTACGGTCATAGCCTGCCCTGACCCCCTTGCCCATCCTCCCCGAAGCCCTTCCTTCTGCCTAAGTACATAACAGTCTCCTCGTGTTCCTGGTCACCATCGTTGTCTGACGTCGGCGGCACCTGACCAATTTGACCATCGTTTCGGCTTGGCACATCCGCGCTCCGGGTCGTATATACCTCCACTTGTTCAACGCCGGTCAGGACCTCTTCCCCCTTTTCTTCGTTCAGTTTTCCAATGGGACGCATGGATGACGATCCCCTCACGCTCGCGCTTTCGCCCCCGCCAAACGAGACGCCGGAGGAGAGGGAGAACCGATTGAGGGATGAGGCAGAGGCGCGGAAGATTAGTGAGGACATCGACGAGGAGATCAAGGCTCAAAGGTTGGCGTTGAAGAAGAAACCGCATGTGAAGGTGCTTCTGCTGGGTCAGAGTGAGAGCGGTGAGCATCCCCTTCTGGTTATTAGCCCTCTTCCTCCCTGTTTTGTCTCTCCGTTCCTCTGCCCCCTTTCCGGTGGAAGGTTCTATTATTGACATGCCTCTGCTGTGGCAGGCAAGTCCACAACTTTGAAAAGTAAGTTCTCCTTGTTCCTAGCTGTACACTCTCCTTGACAGATCATGTCCCTTCCAGACTTCCAGATAGCGTACTCTCAGGAAGCGTGGAAAGCGGAACTCCTCTCATGGCGGACAGTCATTCAATGGAACCTCCTTCGCAACGTTCAGCTCATCATCGAGCTGCTGGACGAGGAAATGTCTCGTGAGCGTGCCTTTTCAGAGGACGAGGACAGCGGTAGTGACAACGACGAGACGTCCACCAACTCGGCCGCATCGCCTCCCCCCAGACGTGGACCAATTGTCATCACTGAGAAGCATCGCCTTCTCAAGCTTCAGCTTCTCCCCCTTCGTCAAGTTCAGCGTGATGTTGAGGAACGTCTGGGTGCGTCATCACACGAAATCCCAGCACAGGACGAGTGGATATCGCAGAAGCAGGCTCAGGAGCTGTTTGTGCGGAGTAACAATCGTTGGAAGGCTACCCTTCTTCCTGGACGGAGGAGTTCGGATATGTCAACAGGGATGCCCCGACGGAACCGAGAGGCGGAGGCCAACCAAACGACGGATATTCTCGCAGGTTCAGCGCAGGCCATCAAGAGCTTATGGGAGGACGAGACCGTGCAAGAACTGTTGCGGCGGCGGAGAGTCAGAATGGATGCGCTTCCTGGCTTGTGAGTACATTGCTTTCCATCCGTATTAATGTGCGTCTCATTCCTCTCCTTGCAGCTTCATCTCGGATGTCATGCGAATAGCTCGGAGAGACTACGTCCCTACGAACGAAGACGTCGTGCGTGCTAGACTGCGGACACTGGGCGTTCAAGAACATCACATACATTTTGACACAGGTGCGTTTCCGATTGGCGTCTTCTGTGTGGACGTTGTGAGGCTAATTCGTGACCATTGTAGGCCCTGCCGCCGGGATGGATTGGTGAGAGCCTCAACCTCCATACTTCCGCCGAAGGTTCCAGTGCGGAAACTGAATGTTCTCCTTTAGGATACTTTACGACGTCGGCGGCTCTCGCACGCAGGTACGTTATTCAGCATTATGAAGGCGTTGTCCTTGTGGCTGATGATCATTTCTGTCCAGCGCGCGGCATGGACCCCTTACTTTGACGACTGTGACGCTATCATCTTCCTTGCTCCTATCAGTTGCTTCGACGAGAAGTTGGCTGAAGACAAGCGGGTCAATCGTCTGGAGGACAGTTACACTCTGTGGAAGACGATCTGCTCGTCTAAGCTGCTGGCGAAGGCCCAAATAATATTATTCTTAAACAAGTGTGTCCCAAATCAGTTCAATCCTCACCCGCCTAACTTTTGAGTCACAGATGTGACTTACTGGAGAAGAAACTCCGCGCAGGTGTACAAGTTAAAGACTATGTACCCAGCTTCGGAAAGCGCAAAAACGACGCTCAGACTGTATCCCAATGTCGGTCTCAATCCCTCTTCGTCCAACACCACTCACCAACTCGACCCTCACAGATTTTGCACAACATTTTAAGGAGATCGCAAAGACGTGTTCGCCACAACCCAGACCGTTCCGCGTTCATCTCACCTCTGTAATTGTGCGTTACGCCCTCATACTCAATCGCCCTGAATCTATATATTCACGACGTCGCATCAAATTCAGGACACAAAAGCTACGGCTGTGACTCTTCATACAGGTAAGTCACCCGCTTTTTCTCCCCAGTCATTACAAGCCCTCTCCCATTCACACACACCTTTGCTATATTCGTATGAAACGCGCGATATTCCCTACCGCTTTATGCAGTCGAGGACGGTATTCTACAAGCACATATGCGTCGCTTGGACCTCTTATAATGCATGACCCCTCCGCCGTTCTTGACGTCGACTCGCGGGATGTTTCAATCCTTCACGTTATCTGTACTTTGCTCTCCCGCCTCCCTGTACATCTCCCCTTTCTTCCCTTTACCCTGGCTACGCGGTTCTCTTTGACGCTGTAAATGCTAATCATCTCTTCTTGATTACTCTACGATATTTATCATCTAGTGGAAGACGGTATTTTGCGGACCCATCTGCAGAAGGCAGATCTCATATTGTAATCTTTAATCGTCCTGGGACAATCAAGCAGCCCTGCATCCCCCCCTCCCTGTCCCTGGTGAGCCCAATTATTTGGACAACCATCCCTGATATATATTATTTACGATGGCTGATCTGTTGTTAGGCAATTGACCCGCCATCCTATCATACCGTCTTGCCTCGCCCTCTTCCCGCTTTTGTCTATTCCGCCCGTTGTTGTCTGGATCCCATCTCGTCTAGTTCTCACTCAGCAAAAGGCCGCCGTCATTTGGGTCCCTTCTGGGTGTTGTATGTATGCCGGTTGTGTGTAAATGGTCTCGGAAAGAAACTTGTCTGGTTGGATGGAATGGTCTCAAATTCCCCGTCGCGCATTTGTCGGTGTAGTAGATACTTTACTTTTTGCACGTTTTAAAAATCACCTATTATTGTTTTTCTTCCCCTGTCCTCTCGATGCGCAAATGTTGGGTGATGGGCCTGCAATATGATTTTTCGTTCAGGTATGTCCATTTGGGAACCTGGCAACCATCTTTTGTACTTACTGTATGCCGTCAATTCTTCCAGTGAGCTTAAGGACCTCGTTCGGTCTAGAGGGTATAAATCAAACGCTCTTGCGCGAGGATTCGACGACGTTCCCTCTCACCTCGTTGTCGATGCTGCAATACCGGCCCATCACCGTGCATCCCTTAAAATGGACATGCCAATCAACAATATCAGGTATCACGACTCAGGCCATAAGTAGGGCCACGCTCGCCGAAATCCGTGGTGCACAGGAAAGACTGTGGGACACTCGGGGTTTGTCTTCGGGATACGAGAGGTGTCAAACAAGGTAGGTATTCCGATGACTTACCGGAATTTCACTCCCGACTGTGTTCGTGCACGGTGATCATTCCTCCCTGCTTGGGGTCGTATTTTTGCTGACCACTTGCAGCCAGGGGGATAGGATCGTGTCGACGTGAAACCTGTCAGTGTTTGCGCTCCCTCAGGTTGCGAATGCATTACTGCTTCGTATTGGGCTTCATCTTATCGTTTATCTACGGTTGGCTCCAGACCACGACCCAATCTTGTGCCTTTCTATCGAGGTCCTGCACCGCTCAGAATGATCAAAGCTGTCCATTTCTTATCCCCTTTCTTCTCGGTCTAACATGGCAAGGGCATCCGCATGGAACCTGGTACTGCCCAAGTGTGGCGACTGTGGATTGAATGGGATGATGCTCGGCAGTGGATCACAAGACAGTGGGAAGACTGTCACGGGAATGATCACGATCACGAAATCACCTAAACTGGGTTTAGACTCACGACAGAGTCTGGACACGCTTGCTTGCTGTTGTTTGGATCCTGTTTGCGCCTGCTTTGACTGATTCGCACGTGCAGACTAGAAAAGAGCAGGTGCCCGCTCCTCGTGACCTTGCCCAAATCCCCCGTGATCTCCACCCGTGTGCACGCTCCCGTCCCCCACTTTCCCTCGTCCTCGCCGTCCTCGACGACGAGCGCGACTTTCCCCTCCAAACAACCTTCATCGCGTTCCCCGCCCTCGTTCTTGCTGGGTCCCGCCCCCCGCGCACTCAACGACGGCCCCTATTGCTCCCTAGAGCCTCAGCACACCATCGCTATTTCTCCGGCTTCGTAATTGGCAGCAATGACCACGACACAGGTCCCCCATGATCCTGCCCTCGGACAACAAGCACCTCCTGCAGGTACCGCAGCAGCTGGCACTGCTTCCCAGGCTGCCCCTTCCTCGAGCACGGAGGTGCCTCAGACCCTTCCGCTCGGGTTGGGACAAGAGCAGGTCATGGCTCTCTTGAAACATCTCCCAGGAGTCTTCAATAGGGTGAGTTTATTGCTTCTCTTTGACAGATCATCATCACCTCCGGCTTCTATTGCTTCTATCAAACCCGCGGTTGTGGCAATTCAGTCCTGAATTCCACACACTTTCTGGTCGCATCGCACGTGATGCTGACACGGTCACGTTTCGCATTCTACAAGTTGTGGATGCGGGTTCTGTCATTTCATATTCGGTCACTTCGCGCGCTGGCTCTTTGACAGCGCTTTTCTACATATGTGCTGTGCGTTCTAGTATC
This sequence comes from Cristinia sonorae, assembly GCA_021029105.1. Lineage (NCBI taxonomy): Eukaryota > Fungi > Basidiomycota > Agaricomycetes > Agaricales > Stephanosporaceae > Cristinia > Cristinia sonorae. Next base: position 106,801 of record JAEVFJ010000033.1, on the reverse strand, counting down.
GGTGTCCTAGGATGCCAGAAGTTAATAGCGGTGTTCACCCATACCAATACCGTTATTTTTGCAGATACAGAGCGTATTGCCATGGCGTGCCTCCCCTTTTGTCGTACATAATTCTTCTCCAGAAGATATGTCAAATGCTCATCGATTGCAACGACAGACTGGCGACCCCAAAGACTCGACAGCTGCCGAAGCTCTCGCTGACCTCTCCCAATCAAGCTTCCAATCCGCCATCACCAGTCAACTACCTATGCAACATCAGTTCCAAGCCTCCATCCTCCCAGCACAACAGAGTGGTCCCGCCACACATCCGCATGGCCCTCCGAATTTGGGTCAGCCCATGCAGACATCTTCGGTGAGGACGGAGGTTGGTGAGGATAACCAGACGCAGCCACTGGAAGGAGAGAGTCAGTTGCAAACGAGTGCATCCCACATCGATGGGGGATCATCGACGCAGGAGGAGACCGAGAGCCCATCAAAGCCTTCAAGCGGAAGGCGAAGCGGGCGGAACGCGACTATGTCGAACGAAGAGTGGACACGGCAACGGAAGGATAATCACGTGAGTTATGGCTTGGTATCTGTGGCGTCATCACAAAGCTGAGAAGCATCTATGCGTTATAGAAAGAAGTCGAACGGCGTCGGCGAGGGAACATCAACGAAGGCATCAACGAACTTGGTCGTATCGTTCCCAACGGATCAGGGGAGAAAGCCAAGGGCGCCATTCTTAACCGAGCCGTTCAATACATTCACCACCTGAAGGAGAACGAAGCCCGCAATATTGAGAAGTGGACGTTGGAGAAACTCCTCATGGATCAAGCGATGGGTGACCTGCAGTCTCAGCTGGAGGAGATGCGGCGGTTGTGGGAGGGGGAAAGACAGGCACGCCAGTCACTCGAGGCTGAGCTGCAACGGCTCAAGGGTCTTCCCGTGGCTCCTTCGGAAGGTGCACTCCCCCAGGCGGACAAGGACGGGAGCAAGCGTCCACGAGAAGGCGAGGACGGTGGGGCTGTTGCGAATGGAGTCGCGGACGGGGACGACCGAGGAAAGCGACCACGCACCGAATGAATGCCCTTCTCTCATACTTATTTCCCTTGTACGCCCGTTCTCTCCCATCATCTTCTCTCCCTCTTCTACGATAATTCCTACGCTCGCTTTTCTGCTTTCTATTGTGTATTATATCTGTTATATCTGTATGGCCGTCTCCGCGCGAGGACTTTTAATCAGGATCGCTATTCCTGGTTTGTATATTTCTCCCTGCCTATGTATTAGTTTCTCTACCCATTCACTGTTTAGCTGTGATATCGCTATGAATGGTGTCTTCACCATAACTTCTACCTCTTCTAGAGGTACATCTATGACTCAACAAAGGATCAAGGTCCGCCAACGCTAGTTGTACTCAATGGTCGCCGTTCCTCAAAAAACTGTCGTCGTCGATCTGCCTCACTTCCTTTTGTTACGCTGTGCTACTCGTTATTGGTCTCGTATATGCATAACCTTAGTCTGAAAGAAAGAGCATTACTGTACATCGTCCATGGCGAATGATACTACGAGTACGACAATCTTGCCAGTAAGAACCTTCCGTACGGGCCCCTTCAAAAACTGAGATCGTTCAACACCTCATCATCAGGCAGCAACCCAGCTGCATACTCCTGAAATAAAAGACAACAAGGTGATAATCAAGACACCATATAAGATAGTGAATAAAATAGCACGAACGTCTAGCTCTGACTGCGTGATCTCCGGTTTGCTGACCGGCTGCGTCCGCTCCAAGCTCTTCGCACTCTCCTGCGTTCCCGTAGCCCTCGTGCGATATCTTGACACCTGCTGTTGTCGAGGCTGCGATTCCGAGCGACGGGTCGGCGGAGAAGCGCTGCGTCTGCGAGACTGAGGCTGAGAACCGCGGTGAACGCCGTCTCTACAGCACGCGCACAACTTCGCTTCGACACCGATGTCTTTGTACTCTGGTACAAGCACCGTCCTGCCTCGTTTCCGTGCGGAGACGGACGCGGTGAAGACCGCGGCGGAAGTGGACGCGTCGTCCTGGTGTTCTCTTCGGTTCGCGATACGGCTGGGCTCGTTGAACGCTGCGCGGGCTGCGGCTGTAGCCGTCACGTCGCCCGTAAGAGCGGTCGTGGTGGTGGATGAACGGGGTGCTCGGGTGGGTGTGTATGCGCTGAGGCGAGTGGGAGAGACGCCAGCTCTGGGGAGTGATGTCGCAGCTGCTCCTGATCGGGGTTGAGGTTGCATCTTCGGTTTGGTAGGGGTGACAGGTGCCGGGGAGCCGTGGTCAGGAGGAGGTGGGGAGCCAAGTGCTTCCTTGATGGCGTGCTCGATACGCAGTTTGCGAGAGGGCGTCTCAGTAGCTGGAATGGCCGGTTTGAACTTGCCCGTGGTCGTAGTTGCGGGGACAGCAGTATGAGTAGAGAGTGGTTGAGACTCTGCCGCCGATTCAATGGCACCTGTGGGACGGTCTGGACGGGAAGTAGTAGATGGGTGTTCTATAGCTGGTTCCACTAAAGCGACGTGTTTCGCAGGTCGTGATACAGCTGACGTCGACGCAGGAGGTTTCACGGGAGTTGCGCTGCCTGCTTCAATGCGCCGCAAAACTGCTTCCTCGAGTGCCACCCAATCTGGCTCCTCGACTTCTGGCATTGTACACCCGCGGTTGGCCTGTGCATCTGCCCCTTCATTGCCTTCGATTCCAACGTGACCTTGGACATACTCGAGCTCAACCTGAACCCGGAAGGTCAGTACGGTTGTACAGGTCTGCCCATCGGCTGATAATACGACTTGCCTTCTGGCCAACGTGCCTGCGCTCTTTAAGCAAAGCATCTAGATATTTGATGAGTGGTTCATTGGCAACGGCACCACCATTCGATGTTCTGAAATTCCTTTGTCGCCAACCTGGGAGCCATTCTTTGATGCCTAATAGCACGTCAGACTTAAGTGCTTGGCAACTATTGCTGAAGTTTCCGACTTCTGCGATGCTCACATTTGATGCTGTACTGTGAATCTGTCTTGATGTGAAGCGGTCGTTTCGAAGGTGGGGTAGTTTCGAGCACACGGATGATAGCCTGCACAACAAGCTGGAGATCACGCAAGTTAGAATGAACAGGAAGACATACAATCAATTCTGCACGGTTGTTGGTCTGATTACCCGGGCATCTCTCTGCTATATTTCTAGCATCCTTATGACCCCACCAGACACCAACTCCAGCGACTGATCCAGCCTTGCCATTGCCCTTACACGCTCCATCGCTGTACACGATGTCGCGGTCTGCGTCAAGTGAATCACGCTCTTTGCCCTTGCTTGTCGAGGGCCTGCCCTCATGAGGATCAGGATACGGCCGACCAGTAGGTCTCACTGCAGACGGCTTGCTTGAGGATGCCAGAGGTGCGCCTCCAAGCTGCAGAGCCTTCCATTCTTCCGCCTCCTCTGCCGTGTGGAACTTCTTGTACTTCGCACCTGTGTAACCCTTGACTTGCGCCTCGCATTCATCCCTACGCGTCATTAGACCGCAGTGCACACATTCGTAAGCCTTCTTCTCTCACCACGTCTGGTAGATGCCCGGTGTCTTGCCCTTCGCCACAGCGTAGTAGTACGATGTCTTTGCTTTCGGCATGGCGAAACGAGTGGGACGTCTGTGAGTTCTTGGGAGGGATGATGGGCGATAGAAGGTGAGGATCCTGGCTGCCACGGTTGGTTTATATACCCCTCACCACGGTGAGAAAGAGCGGACAAAAAGAAAGTGAAAATTGGGAAGGTTGACTCGAGCACGACTCGAACTTGGCTCCATATGCACAGCACGTGTCAGACGCGCTGATGACTCACGTGATGAGGGCCTTACCGCGCTCCCGAAAGTTGATTGGACCACCCCGAAAAAGGCATGAGATACTGCGGCGGCCGGTTCCCGGCACTTCGGTAACGGGGCTCCCGAGAGCTCGGCGGTGGCGGCAGCTGCTTCAACCTCGAGCTGGAGCGTGAAATTGAATAAAGACTCTTTCTTTTCTACACCCGTGAGGCAAGGGATTGATATTCTGTTCAATTGAAAGGTTCGCATTTCTACGATGCATCTACGTTAGAACACGACCGACCAGCCCCGCCGAATCAATCAGCAGATTCATTTCTCAGGGGTTTCATCCGTGCGTGGAAGTTGTGGAACAGATACCGTATCCTTGGGCGAACAACGGGAATTGAGGCAAGAGCCACCGGGTGCTCTTCGACCAACAGCACAACTACTTATGGGTTCCCACCATGTCTCGTTCAGTCGTCGTACATCCCTCCAGGTCAATGTCGACCGCCCCAGGTAGCCACGACGAGCTCACCGCAACCATATTCGGCGCAATAGAGAGCCTCTCACCTCTGCGCAAGGCGAACTTTCTGCTGGAGAACGCACTGGCCTTGATTGAGGCGGGGGAGTGAGTATATGCTGGTTTCTACGAGTGCAAAGCTAACAACCTCGGTAGGTATGGCGAGCAGGTGGAGAATTACATGGATGTGTATCTACGCACCCCCGGCCTGCCCAGAGAGGACGTCGCTCGGGCGTTGCTAGCGAGAGGGAATGCACGGAAGACGGCTGGAGAGCGACTGCTTGCAAAGGCGCAGCAAGGTACGTCCAACAATCCTCTCGACCCACTTCGTCGACCGACGAACATCTCGTGCGCGGCAGACTTCCAAGCCGTCGCAAAGTTAGATCCATCGAACCGGGACCTACAAGCGTACCTTCGGAGGGGAAACATGGTGAGTCTCCGTACCAGATTCGGTGTTTTCTGGATCGTGGGTTCTTGGGCCGAACTTTGGGTGTGGCAGCCAACGAACACAATCGGTGGGTCCACGATCGGGTTGTATTCATAGTCTGTGCTGCGACGTTCCTGGACACCCAGATTCGGATGCCAGTATACGTTAAGTCCCAACATCTTCTCCTGGTGCCCGTTTACGGAGCTGAAGCTCATTGTTTGCCTTGCGCCGAAGTGAACTATGTTAGGACGACGTTGACATACGAAGCGCACGGTGCCTTTGGGGCATATGATCCATTCGCACTTGCACAGGAGAATGGGGCAGTGATTTATAATGATCCTGTGACGGAGATGCGTGCAGTGAACGAGTGTGCTTGGACATGCATGCTCAGAAGGCCTGATATCTCCCATGCCTCGTGTTTTCTGGTTCAGATTACCCCGCAGGCTCCATAAATTAACCGTTACGCCTTAGCAGATTCACTTCGTGGGCGAACCGGCCTCTCATCGCGCACCACCCGAGATCTGGGAGCGCATAGCGGAGTACATTCCTCGCTACCATCTCAGGACGTGGTTGTTCGTGTCAGCCTTCCATTGGTATGTGCACAACCTTGCTGGGTTACAGCCTGCTGACCAACTGCTCTCAGGAATATCGCCGTTGGGATCATCTTCCATACAGTTGACTTGTACTTCGGTGAAGACCAGGATAATGTCCGCGAGAACTTGAACCGTGGATTGGACATGTTCGACAGGGTGAAGGCCGACCCCATCTTTGCGAACAAGATCAAGATTCTACGACTGCACTGGGCATACGAGGAAGGCGACATGCTTGACCTGATGACACGTACGTCGTTGTGTGAGCGTCTTCGGTAATCTCCAGCTCATGTTGCCCCAGGTATCTTCCGGACCGCCCTGCCAGCGTTCAAGGCTCTGCGAGAGTTCGAGTGGATTGGGTACCCTGAGCTGCGCGCAGACATGGTGCAAGCCGTCCTTGCGTCTCATTCTCACCTCCGGTCTGTCGGTCTCATCGGCTGGCACTTCGACGCTGTAGGCGTGAGCGGGTTCCGCAACCTCCGCAAGTTCACATTGCGTGCTGAGGACGACGACGGATTCGCAGACATGGACGAGATCAGGACGGTGTTGGACGCGAACGAACGTACGCTGCGTCGGTTGACGCTCGGGGCGTATTTGCAGCGGACCCACTCATGGGACAGCACCTTTCAAAGCGTGTCAATCGGAAACCTCACTCACTTGGACCTCGTAGACACCCGCATCTCTCATGTCGTCCTTGCGCGTATTGCACATGCACATAGTCTGCAGAGCCTCACATTGCACGGGACGTTTGAGGAACCTTGTTCTGCCAAGGTGGTGTTCCAGTCGGACCATATCATCGACGGGAAGCATACGTTCTTACCACACTTGGAGGCGTTCAGGTTCGTGATGGTGGGACACGACGACGACATGGCGCTGTTCCAGAGCGTCGTGAACTTCCTGAAGCACAGGCCGAAGATGCGGAGGCTAGATTTGGGCAACTGCCCTTGGGAGCTAGTACTCAGCCTACTTCCTGAGTTGACGAGCTTGCGGGTGCTGAGAGTACGGATATCAAACTTGAACCATTTTGCATTGAAGATGCTAGTGGAGGTGCTCCCTCTCGAGATGGCTGCGATTCACCTCGCGATTGTAGTGACTGACAAACCATTGGTACGTTTTAAACTTCCTGTCGTTCCGCCTGTCGCTCTGATCTTTGATTTCAGAATGAATACGCGTCGCTATTCAAACGCTTCCACAGCCTGTTCATTCTGCACATGCGAGGTCACTACCACCGGCGACCACAGCCCAACCTCCTATCAGACAAAGACTTCCAAGTGCAAACAGACCTCTGGGTGTCTGCCGCCAGGAGCATTGCCGTCACCATCCCCTCCCTCGACTTCGTCGGCTGGCATGGCGAGCATTATGTTGTCGTACGTTCTGGAGCAGGGCCGCAGTGGGGCTGCGTAGGCGACAAGGTGGAATTGAAGGAGTTGCCTGCCCGACGGAGGCTGGACTGTGGAAAGGGGGTGGACCTCGGTGGGGAAGATGCGACGTGGCTGGAGAGGAAGGACGTGCCGATGGATTATGAGATGCCTGGGTTGGAGGTTTGATTAGATATGTGTATTTTTACCTTACAGATTCGATCTTTTGTCGGTTATACATATTTGTTCGTCTCCAATGTTGTGCGATGAAATCATGACGATGTCGTGTTCGGAGGGGGAAGCGCCCGATACAGCGTTCAAAGTATTTCGGACGATCTATCAAGTTACTTTCTGACTTCCACGACGCTCGCTGCGGACCTCCACCCTCTCTCCACGCTCATCACGACCAGCACTACTGCCTGTGCACCTCGAGGTTGACGACGAGCAAGGTTCCTCCATCCCGAACGAAATGGCGGGCACTCCGTCATTAAACATTCTCCAGGCACCGCCTGCGTCCACCAACACCCCCGTCGCCGAGGAAGAAGAATTCTACTCATCATGGTCGCTCTTTCTTGTTTGCATGCTTCTGATCCTTTCGCTATGGACGTCATACTACTTGCAAATCAGGAGGATACGAGCGGTGCATGAGACGTTGGTGGCTATCGGCGCCGGGATGTTTGTGGGATTGGTTATCAGGCTGGCACCGGGGAATATGATTCGGGAAATGCTGGTGAGTCTGTTTTCTTTATGCTACCCCTGGTGGATGTGGGGATATGTGGACGTTATGGATGCGCGGTGCGGTATGTTCGTCTGATTGTTACTCCCGTCTTGGCGGTATTCACCTGAAGCACCAATGCGTAACCTATAGGTATCTGGGCCTCGTATCACGGAGGATACTGGTCGTTTTAGTGGTTGGGCCATAGCTCTATGATCGCTCCATTCTACACAGACTGCGGCTGCACAGGAGTTTGTCCCCGCATGCAGAGATTCGCCCTCTCACCACGCGAAATGCTGCCCAATGCTCATATACTTCTGTTTATTGGTGCCGTGCGTCGTGGTCCGCCGTCTCGGAATGTTACTCGCTCTCAGACGAAATGCCTTGATCAGTTACTGAACCCTACCACGCTTTAGACATTCAAACATACATTATTTTTCAACCTTCTTCTCCCACCAATCATCCTCAACTCCGGATACGAGCTGAAGCAGGTATTTCATTTCAGTCCAGGTACACCATGCATGTACTAAAACCTCGACTTTAGGAAAACTTCTTCCGTAATTTTGGATCCATCCTGATATTTGCTTTCTTGGGGACATTCATATCTGCCGTTGGTGTTGGGTGCGTACTCCTTTATGTCCTCATAAAGGGCTCATTGCTGAGCTCGAAGCAAATAGCGTTCTCGTCTACATTTATTCCTTCCTCGGCCTAGAAGGACTGGAGGTGTCCTTGATCGAATGTCTCATCTTTGGCTCTACACTCTCCGCTACAGACCCGGTAACTATTCTGGCGATATTCAATCAGTACAAGGTTGACCCGAAGCTCTATACCGTCATTTTCGGTGAGAGTCTATTGAATGATGCCGTCAGTATCGTTATGTATGAGTGAGTACCGTCTTGTCACAATCTCCCCGTTCTACGGTGCTAATTTTATACCAGAACTTTGACGCGATTCCATGGCACGGAGATCTTCGTCTCATCGCTAGTCCACGGTGTTGGGATTTTCTTGCTCAACTTTAGCGTCTCCATGGCTCTGGGTGTCACGTTCGGCCTCGCGATGTCCCTGCTCCTCAAGCACTCATCGCTCACACTCTACCCCGGTATCGAATCATGTCTTGTCGCGCTATCGGCCTACACTTGCTACTTTTTCTCCAACGGAATTGGGATGTCCGGTATTGTCTCTCTCCTGTTCTGTGGTATCACCCTCAAGCACTACGCTTACCACACGATGTCACGACGCACGCAACGGACGACGAAGTATATATTCTCCACCCTCGCGCAGCTATCGGAGAATTTTATCTTCATCTACCTCGGCCTTTCCCTGTTTACCAGCCCTCCATCCTCTACGAAAGTGACGAACTATGTCAAGCCACTCTTCATCACTATCACCACCGTGGCTGTCGTATTCACCCGATACGCAGCTGTATTCCCACTTTCCGAGGCTATCAATCTCTTCCATCGACACGTCCGCGGGCAAAGAAACGAGGAACTCCCTCATTCCTACCAAATGATGTTATTCTGGGCTGGTCTTCGTGGAGCAGTCGGTGTCGCACTCGCAGCCGGGTTCAAAGGCGAAAACGCGCAAACTCTGCGTATCACTGTGCTCGTGGTGGTCGTATTGACTGTGGTTGTGTTTGGTGGAACTACAGCGCGGATGTTGGAAGTGCTTGGCATCCGTACCGGAGTGGAAGACGATGCCGCAAGTGAAAGTGACGAGGAAGAATACTTCACCAGGAATCCCTGGATGAGGAGGGGTGCTCGCTGGGACGAAGAAGACAGCGTTCTCGCCTCTCAGCAAGCCGCTGCATACGGGCGCATATCTGGACGCGGGCGAGTAGGTGTTCACTACGAGAATTCAGTTCCGCGGTACAACCATCATGCGCAGTCGCCTGCGTCAGCACTCAACAACAACACAATCTTCTCCGCTGCCTCGTCGGATTCTTACGACTCAGATGGAGGCGAGGTACTACCTATGGCCGTTACCGCCTCACCTACAGTCAAACCAGGCCCACAAGCCGGACCCAGTTCCGCAGGCGTCACCGAACAAGCACACGACGGCCAATGGTTCCATGCATTAGACGAGCGGTACCTCCTTCCGCTCTTCTCTAACGCAACTGCTAGTCGCACGTTCCACGCTCGCAAAGCACGGCGGTCCGCCGGGCCCACGCAATTGGGCAGTGGGAGCAGGACGCCGATGGAGACGGACGACGAAGGGGATGGTATGGAGTTGGATTTGACACCGCATACCGCGCCTGTACCTGCTTCCGCTTCTGCGTCGGGGAGGCGGACACGGACGGCGTCACCTGAACAAGTCGGGATGACGTTCCCGCCGCAGAATGGGTCGGACGAGGCGAGGGTGGAGAGGGGTTTGGGAAGTCCGATGTTGAGGAGAGACAGTGAAGGAGGCGGGAGAGCAGGAGGATCGTAAACGGATTGCCGCGTTGCTACACTTGCTGCTTTTTATGACAAAACCATAAGTATTTGTTGTGTGCTTTCCACGGGCAAGCCCACAAGAAATTTATATCCATCCAGCCGGGAGAAATGTATGTTCGCTGGCATACACTGACTAGCGGTCACTCTACTACAGAACGACTGTCTCCTGTATCGAGGTCAGCCACGGAGACTACGGTCAATCCCAGTTTCCAGACTAAGAAACTAGGATTGGGGACTCGGGACTCGGGAGCGTCGAGAGTTGAGACTAGTAGTAGCGTTCACTGGCACGTGACTGTACCACATGACAAGGATGACTCTGAGTCTCTGAGAGTCTGAGACGGTCACAGTACTTCCTGCCAGTGCGGTCCGCGGATGTTCAACGTTTAATGAAGTCAAGCATGGATTCGCTTCCTCCTTCATGCCCATAGTACTTAGTGATGTGTTCAAAAAGCTTCGCCACCTCGGAATCGACAATTCCCTGAAAAACACGAATCGATGGGCCGAACCACAAGCTGAAAACGGTGCGCCAACGTCTTCAATTCATTTCGCAGCAAAGTTCCACTTGAAGTTGTGATTACTTTCCAGCTGTAGACATGGGTGTTGACGTTGAAGGTTCTTCTGCCACCGCCGATGAGAGGGGTAGTGAAGACAATTTTTGTCACAGGAAGAGGGCGCGCGCGGACTTCGAGTGATCACGTTGTTCATCTGGTTCCTCTCCCGCTGTCTCCTCCGATTTTGTACACCGCATATTTCGATGGAAAGGGTTTTCCTATCATGTGTACTCCTTGAACCATGCATTTGATACATACATGTGCTGTTAACTTGTCAGTTCGTTGTCGAACGTCCACATCGGTGATGTGCTCACCAAGGGGAAAGCGCTCCTTTCGCGTTTTCGTCACAAGCGTAAGAATGGCCTCGCTGTTGGCGATCCCTGCATTTGTCAACTCTCAAATTCAGGCAGCGACCAGAAGAGATGGATATACGGAGACTATAAAAGTCCAACGTTGAACATCAACACCAACAGCCCAATCTCAATCCCCAACACTGTCACAAACACCCCTATGACAATCCATCCTGCAGTCACAAACGGTCTTCCAAATATCCGCTTGTTCTCCTGGCCTTTCGTCACTATGGGCGGTTTCTCCGAATACTGGTCCGCGAAGTCGTGGCGGGGATGGCGTTGGCGGAAGTAGGCGAAAGTATAGAGCATGACTGCGAGAACGACGTAGACGATTCCGACTAAGACCTCGCAAGTGTAAGCGCGTAGACAATGGAAGAATGAAAGTTGGGCAGGACGTACTCTTGAACAGACGTCTGTCGAAGAGACGAAGGACAGTGACGGCGAAACTGAGGCAGCCTGTTGCAGTCCTGCCGTATGCGCCGTCGAACGTTCGTTCACGAGCCCGAATTTCAACTACGTCCGGCAAGCGAGGGATACGAAGCCGTTCAGCAAATCCATGGATTCGGCATGCCATTTGCACCCACCGAGCTCATTCACATCATCTGGATGAAACGAGTCCGCTCGATGACCACTGTTCCATAGTAAAAAGTGATTAGTGAGTGCACTGGAAGGGTCCTATGAAGGCAAGACTTAACTGGTATAATCTGTGAGGTTCGCTCATGAGGAGGTCATTAATGTTGAAAACAAGGGAAGAGTCTAACTCGGTTGAATGAAACGTGAGCGGGAATCTAAGCGCCAACGTCATGCACTTAATATATTATGGAAAACCTAATCTCATTACTTATGAAAGCGACTTACCACTTGACTTTCAGTCGCTCACCTCAGTCTGCCCCGGAAGGCTGCGCTGTTACTACGAGTGCAATTCGGCGTAGCCCAGCAGGGCCAGCAGCGGCCTCATCCAACGACGGCATGTATGGCGCCCACTGTGTCAAGCAGTTGGAGAATTCAGGGAGACCGCGTACCTGAACCGACGATGTAGTACTTTCCTCAACGCGTCTCCAGAGTTTGAGCCTGGAGCAAGACAAGAATAAATCATTTCTGGAACAAAAGACCTTGTACTGACCGAAAAGGATTTAAACAAAGTTAAAAGTCTATCGGAAAGTCAATATAGTTATCGGGGTTAACTCAATAATTAATTGAGTGCATCCGCGGCCGAGATCTGAGTTACCGCCTGCAGTTGTGTTCAAAACTCGACCCCGCCTCTCCTCGTAACTTATCCACGACTTACTGGCTCAAAGGACACACGCACAAATTTGTGCTACTTTTAACGACGATCAAAGCATTCTTTTGGTGAGCACACTTTCGCATCCGAGGCCTTCCTGGCGTTGACTCCGCGCTTCAGCAGCCTGATTTCGCTCCGCCCTCCATCCTCGGTGTGGCAACAACGTACCGTGACACACCCTAAACACGTCGTATCTACATACTACGATGCCTGCGCCCAAGAAGAAAGCAGCTGCCACTGGCAAGTCTCCCGCGAAACGAGCTGCAGTCGCTGCTCCGCTCCCGCCCTCCACCCCTGCGCCACCGCCCGCAACGAATGGCAAGAAGAAGAAGAAGAAGGGAAAGGGGAAGGGTGTTGCGGCCTCTGCGGACTACGATGACGACGATGAGGAAGACGACGACGACATGCCGCCATTGGAGCCCATGAACGGCAGCGCGCACCAGCGGAGGTCAGGTTCACGCACAGGGCTCTCACCAGAACTGGAGTCGGTGCACCTCTCGACGACAGCAACGCTCTCGGCTTCAGGCCGTCTCAATTCGAACGCCATCGCTGAGGCAGAACTGCTCGCCACGGCGGATCACCTCGCGCGGACGATGGACGCGGCAGGAGTGGACGGAGGGGGTGGGATGGGCGGGGGAATGAACAGCGAGTACTGGGCGTCATTCCCTGAGCATCTCCGGAACTTTGTACGGACCACTTACTCTCAGTTGAGTTCGCCTGGTAACGAGGACGAAAAGACTCAGGCGATGTACGCAATTGCACAGCAAATTCACGCCGGCGTGGGGCTCAACCTCAATGCAAGTACGAAGGGGCAAACTACGACGACACGGTACTCCTCTACGGCCACCTACCCGTTCGATCCGTCTATCTTCACGGACCCGGCGTTCCAGCAGGCGATGGAGCAAGCTGCCGCTGCAAACGGGCTGCAGCCCTTCCGGACATCGGACGCTCGGTTTGCGGAGGCAGCTACAGCGGCAAACATGCTCCTCGTGCATGAGGACTATGGGCATGATGGGCAGGAATACGAGGAGGAGGACGACTACTTCAGTGAGGATATGGATGACGGGGAGGAGCATCCACGGACTGCGTCGTTCACGGTGGAGACACACATTCAGGCGGATGGGCAGCAGGTGCAGTACGTTAACGGTCGCGCGACGGTCACGACGACGGCGACGGCGACGACGATGGGGAAGAAAAAGAATAAGAAAAAGAAACGAAAGGGCGAGGAGGGCAGCCGAGAGACGGCGGGGGTGCCGGCGGGAAATGCCGTGGCTCCGGCGGCTGTGCCGGGAGCGCCGGGGAGGAATCTGTCGCATCTTCCACCTCCTTCAAGTAACAATTCTGTCGCAAACACCCGCATGCCTCCATCCCGCCTCCCCGCCCCCAACCCGCCGCCGTCCTCACGTGCAGCGGGCAAACAGCCCATGGCCTACTCCGCTACCGCGCCCGCCAACCCGACAACACCGACAAGTCGTCGTGCGGCGTCCAAGGCCCCCGCCAACTCCCACACTTACCCTCATAACCACCCCCATCACCATCCATCGCCCCCATCCTCCAATACTTCCGCCGCGTACAAATCCAGACCACCGGCTAATGGCCACGCACAGTCTCAACCGGCCAAAAATAATAGCAAGATCTGGAGCACCAGCACATCCGAAGAACGCGAACGGATCAAAGAGTTCTGGCTGGGGCTTGGCGAGGAGGAGCGCAGGAGTCTCGTCAAGATTGAGAAAGAGGCAGTCTTGAAGAAGATGAAGGAACAGCAAAGGCACAGCTGTACCTGTGCTGTGTGTGGTCGGAAGCGGTGAGTGTCCTTTGTCCATGGGGTCAATTTTTTTTCCGCTGATTTCCTCTGCTTCACTTTATGTCGAACCGCATATTCGGACTTGGCTTTGTTGTCACGCTTGCTTGGATGTGAGAATAGGAATGCAATAGAGGAGGAGCTTGAGGTACTGTACGATGCTTATTACGAGGAGCTAGAACAGTACGCGAATTACCAGCAGCGATACATCTCCTCCGGCGGCACACTCCCTCCCCCACAAGGTCCAGGACCCTTCCCCGGTAGCGTCGAGCTTGACAAAAACGGCGCCGTCATCGGACCTCACCCCCTCACCAACTCCGCGCCTCCCGGTAAGAATGGCGTCGTAAACGGGAGGAAGACTGCGAAACAACCCCAGCAGGCCGAGAGCGAGTTTGAAGAGGACGATGAGGAGTATGAGGAGGAGGAGGAGTACGAAGAGGAGGAAGAAGAGGAAGAAGAGGAGGAGGAGGAAGATGACGGTGATCCTGAAGACGAACCTCCGGCGGACCAACCCCCGGCACCTCCAGGTAATCGACGTCGAGCAGATCCCAATGACAAAGCTCACCCGCAGGATGGACTAATGAACTTTGGGAACAGTCTCACAGTCACAGGTGTGTTTCGACATTCACGCGCCACACGTGGCCCTTTGTGAACTTATGATCATTAGGAGCGGGAAACATCCTTACTGTAGCTGACGATCTACTCAAGAACGACGGCCAGAAGTTCTTGGAGATGATGGAGCAGCTGGCAGAACGGCGGATGCAACGAGAGGAGGAGGCGGCGGCATCTGTGGAGGAGGACAGCGAGGAGGATGAGGACGACCTGGATGAGGAGGACGAGGACGAGGAGGATGAAGAGGACGAAGAGGACGAAGAGGACGAGGAAGAGGTAGCGTTTTCATGATCTCTACCGGACAAAGCACACTTACCCAGCGATGACGTACAGGTTATGACCGAGGAGCAGAAGATGGAGGAGGGTAAACGCATGTTCTCCATCTTTGCGGCTCGGATGTTCGAGCAGCGCGTACTTCAGGCGTATCGTGAGAAGGTTGCTCAGGCACGCCAAATCCAGTTGCTTCGGGAGCTTGAGGATGAGCAAATGCAGTCCAAGGAGAAGGAGGCGAAGAAGGTCAGCCAGGCTCAGAAGAAGAAGGAGAAGCGGAAGTAAGTAGTTACCCGTTTCTTGTGCACGCCTGCTCACCGGCACGCAGGCAGCAAAAGATGGCCAAGGACAACGAGAAGGCCGCTCGTGCTGCTGAGAAGGCTGCCGAGGAAGCCGCTCTGAAGGCGAAGCAGCAAGCCCAAGAGGAGGAGAACAGGCGAAAACGCGAGGAAGAACGACAACGTCGGGAGGCACAGCGTAAAGCCCAGGAGGAGGAGCGTTTGCGGAAGGAGGAGGAGAAGCGCAAACGGCTTGCTGAGGAGAAGGAGCGGCAGGCAGAGTTGGAGCGCAAGCGGAAAGAGAAGGAGGAGAAGGCGAAACTGGAGCGTCGCGAGCGAGAAGAGAGGGAGAAGAAACTACGTGAGGAGCGGGAGGCTAGGGAGAAGGCCGAGAAGGCTGCTGCGGCCGCCGCTCGTCGTGAACGTGAGCTCCAGGAGAAGGCAGAGAAGGAGGAGCGGGAGCGCAAACTAGCCAAGGAGAGGGAGGAGAAAGCAGAGAAGGAGCGACTGGAGAAGGAGAAGGCGGACAAGGAGAAAGCGGAGAAAGAGGCTCGCGAACGTCAACAGCAGCAGCAACAACAGCAACGTGCGGCTGCTAAGGCGGCTCGTGCTCCTACGTCTCCTCGCAATGCCACTGCATCTGGCTCAACACCTCGCTCGCCTGGCAACGTGACGCCGTCTAAGAAGTCCCCGACTAAGCCAACTACAGCTCCCTTGCAACCTCCTTCCATTGTGCAGCCCTCAAGGCCACCCGTTCCTCAAGTTCGACCTTCTTTGGTCACTCAGTCTCAGCCCCCTACCCCAGCTGTCCCGATCCCTCCTCACTTTGGCCAGCCGACGGCCGCACCAATGTTCTCTCCTATTGGCGCGATCAACCCGTCGTCAGCGATGTCCCCCAGAATACCTTTCACTCCTCCTGGGCCATATCCTGGACCGTTCGCCGTGGGTCCTTCCATGCCTCCTGGCCCTCCTCCTCTAGCTCCATCCGCTGTTCCTCGTGCATTTGGTACGAATCCCTCCTTCGACCACGGATTTGGTCGTGGTGGCCTTGCTCCCCCTGCACCGATTGGACCTCCTTCCAAAGCCTTGCAGCACTCGAACTCGTTACCTTCACCAACGCAACCGATTGCTGTACCACGCCGTGCGTCTGTAAACGACCCCGGTCCTATCACACGACCAGCAGTCGCCCCTATTGCAAGACCAGCGGGTGACTCTACCGGATCAGGCTCGACATCTCCCAGTAGGCGGTCACCAAGCCCGAAGGGATTCCTCGGTTCATCCGCTCTCGCGGCCGATGACGACGAGGTGATTCCGAGTCAACCTCGTCGTGTTGCCCCTGGCGCAGCGGTTGGCTGGGGTGCCTCAAGTCCTCGAAGCAATGGACCCGACATGCGTGTACCTTGGGGGCCAGCAGCCCCTCCTGGTCTCTCACCTCGTTTGCCATGGGGCGGTTCGACATCATCAGGGCAGACCGACTGGGTCCATCCTTCCCCCTCAGCATTCTTTTCAGCCGGACCTTTTTCAGCCGCAGCCAACCCTACTCCTCCCCCGCCGCATACTGGTAACTAGGTAGCGAGGAGACTTACACCCCACATCTGCATTTTTGTTGACCAAGGCACATTCGTTTTCTTCCCTCTCATCACTAGCCTCTTCCCATACCTGCAATTCCTTATTCTGACACTAGCATGCCACTGACGAATGAACGAGTAGTACGCGAATATATTGAAAGAGTAAATGCTTTCTCGTGCGTGATCGGGATTCCGATATGACTATTGTGTCACAAGATAAGGGTAAGTCATTAATGTTGTCGACCAGGACTCTATTTTCCCATTGGAAGGCGGTTGTTCCTACAGCACCAAATTGGGCTGAGCACCACTTCCGCAAGAAAGGCGCCTCAGACTTGCACTCTTCATCCATCCTCGTCCGGACTTTCATCTCCTTTGGGCTGCTGTACTGGTTACTTTCATATCTTAATCCTGCTGTATTCTTTCCCAAAGCTTTCTCTTTATGCTGATGCTACCACGCTCTCTCATCGCACTACTTCTGCAAGCATTAATCGTGCTCCCACCTTCGACTCATGCACAACCACAATCCAGATCTTCTTCAGCGACACCGCCAATTCCTTCGCCTTCCAGCATATTGCCAAGGCCATCAACTCGGCTTGGAATCAACAGCTTGACACCCTTCACTCTCTCCAATCTTCCTTCACCACCGGTATTCAGCATACCAGCAACGGACGAGTCCATATCCATAACAATCGCGTCTTGCTCAATAGACGTGGCCTTTTCATCAACTAGATTCTTTCTGTCGAATGAATCAAGCATACCAGACCCGGGTCCAGACGACTTGGAGGATCCAGGGGTGTGGGAGATAGCATTGAATTCGACGGGTGTAGGCGAGTGGACGGGGCCATTGACACAAGGAGGATTCCTGAGCGTGTCTAGTGGAGGTCCGAGTGGGCAGCAGCAAACTTTCGAAGTTGCAGTCTCGAGTACAGGTGAGTCGTTGGGTTGTTCTTTGGAGTTTGTGACCCTGCTAATGGCTTCTTCGTATTGTAGGTCCCACTCACACAAGTGGTGCATCCCTCCCATTGCTTGGAGACACCACCTCCAATATTGCGCTGCTCTTCTCCCCGCCCTTCGCACCCCCGCCCCGCATACAGCCGACCTACCCAAACTACACGCTACCAGCAGCGAACCTCACATTTCCTCCTGAACCGACAGACCCACCGAATTATCAGCTGTTTATTGCGCCGACTTCTGCGCTTAGTTCGGCTGGAATCCCCAGAACAGGATGTGCACTGAGAGCCGCCGCTGGAGGTGCAGGAACCGGGATGAGACTACTCTCATCAGAGCAGAGCGAGGGGATGTGGCTTCGAGATGAAGCTGAAGGGTGGAGATGGCAATGGCTCGTACAAGGATTGGCTCCGAGTACGAATTACACTGCTTTCGCGGTACTGGATGGCACGAAAGTGAGTGATGAGATCATGTTCAGCACGAAGAGCGGTGAGTACAGTCTGCATTGAACCGCGTTTCGTCCAGTCACTGAGACGTGTCGCTATAGGTGGATTTGCGTGTCCACTCGTCCACTCACTTCCCTACTGTCCCCGAACCGCCTATGCGATTCCAATGGATCCACCGCCTGCACCGGGCATCGCACACGACGCGTCGACACTGCCCGCTACACTCACAGATCCCCTACTCTCCTACCTCACCAACTTCACCACCTCCCTGCTCACCCACCCATGCGGAAGGGATTTGTACAGCCCACTAGTGACGTGCTCAGACTGCCAGGAGGCGTATCGGAAGTGGTTGTGCACCGTGAGTTTCCCGAGATGTGGTGAGCCTCGACCGGACGACCCCAGCGTCGCCGGAACCACTCCGACCACAAACTCCCGTCGGCATTCCTCGTCCTTCCTCAACTCCTTCCGGTCCTTCGCCTCCTTCTCGAACTCGAACACACAACCACAGCAACCACTTTCCGCGCTCCTTCCGCAATCTACCACCACCCCTCCGCGCAACCAATTCTGGCCATCTTTCTCTTCGCCCTACAGTGTGCTCCTCCCGTGTCTGGAGACGTGCACAGCCGTCGACCGCGCGTGTCCGGTGATGCTTGGCTTCAAGTGTCCCATCCCGCGATTCACTGCTAGTCTGAGTTACGGCGTCGGGTTCGTGGACAGCGGAGAGGAGGGAGAGGAGTCGCAAGGGAAGGGAATCGTAGGGACTGCGAGTGACCAATGGGGGAATGTCTGGTGTAATGCAGGGTAGTTGGAGGGATATGCATGCTGCATGTGAGTGTACAGTAATATTTGTAGAGGTGCTCTGAAAAGGTTTTAGTGTTGGTTCCTTTGATTACCTTCTCCAGTTACAGCACCTGACATCCCGTGATCTGTGTACCCCGAGAGAATACTGGGGTTAAGCTGAAGCGCATGTTCTTGACGGCTGCTTCAGCCACGAGGGGTTCGGAGGGTGTTCCAGTGCGAAGATAGGGACAGTGGCCGGGCACAGAGTATACGATCCTCAGACGACTCTCGACCAAGCGGTTCTCGGTCGAAATGCTGCGTGAGGACTCGAAGCTGGCGGTGACTTGGAGGCGGAACTTGGAAGCAGAGCGCAGCGAGGTCGGTGAGGACAACTTCGTCTTGCCTCACCTTGTCCTCACATACCACATACCAATGTCTCTGGACACCGGTAGTTTGTAGATGTGAACCTCTTGAATACCCGAGTCGGAGACTCATATGCGGGTGTCGCTAGTCGCTAGTGCGGAATTGCTTGAGTTGTAGCGCCCATACATGAGGCTACGAAACGTTCAACGGGTCAAATTGGGGTTTTATGATCATCAGTGCTTACCACTGACAATGCATTACTTCGTCTGAAGTATACCGAGAGTGCTTAAGTATTAATTCCTTAGAACGTGATAAGACGATAGTGATACAAATATACAAAATAGAAGCAGCGTAAAGAGATGAGCAGGCGGACATCTCAGCTGCTTTCATTGAAGCACTTGAGAAAGATGAAGACCACTTGGCCGTCCCGTCATGGCCTCGAGTAGACGACACTGAGGTGGAGGATTCTATGGGCACCTCCTGAGCCGGGTCTGCCATGGTGGTCGAGAGGACAAGCTGAACCTTCAAGCTTCCAAGTTGGGAAGATCCCGGAATGGGTGAACCGCAAATAGCTGCAAACAAAACGTGCTCCGATCACTGGCAGGGGTTGAAAGTCATGACCAAAAACAATGAGGAAACCGGCGAGAATGCGCTAACGACGAGGTATATGATACCATATGTTACGACTGGACTCCGACGAGTTTACTAGTACTATGTTCTGACACATCCTCACACGGCTAATGCACGGCCTGCTAAGTAACTCTCTTATCAACTGATACAGTTCTGCGTGTGATCGTTGCTGAGGCATCTCCTGCAGACTTTCTAACCTGGGCGAGTCATTCTCGCACGCCTGCGAGTGTCGCAATGCCTACAAAAGCTCAGCGGAAACAAAACCCGTTACCGTTTTTCCTTGACATCTCCGCACTGCATGTCCTCCTCACTCACCACCACTCGCGAGTATCGCGTTTCCAAGGTACGTTGTTGGTCCTTCCTCCGTCGTGTCAACTTCTAATCTTTATACTGGCACTTTGGTACAGACTGGTAGCATCGACGGGTTGGAGTTGACCGAGGGACCCGTATCAGCACCCACTGGTAACGACGTCCTCGTCAAAGTGCATGCCGTCTCTCTCAATGCACGTCCCCTCCGTTCCCTCTCCACATAGTACTCCCGGCCTGACACACATCCGTCCCTCTCACTCTCACAGTTTCGTGACCTCATGGTCGTTCTCGGGCGTTATCCAGGAACGAAGGAGAACGTGATCCCGTGCTCTGACGCAGCGGGTGAAGTCATCGGCGTGGGCGACAGAGTCACAAAGTTCAAACCGGGCGATCGTGTGATGGCGAACTTCTCTCCGGCACACCTGCACGGGGACGTCGACGCAGAAATACAGAAAGCGTCCCTGGGTGCGAACTCGGATGGGGTGTTGTTGGAGTACAGAACGTTCCCTGCCGAGGTACCATCGCCGTGTTTATTTTTGAGCGTGGAATATGAATCTGACGGGCTCGTACTAGGGTTTGGTAAGGATTCCCGAACATCTGACCTACGAACAAGCAGCCACTCTTCCGTGTGCCGCAGTCACGGCGTGGAATGCACTCCACGGCCCCACTCCACTCAAAGGCGGAGACTTCGTCCTCGTCGAAGGCACTGGCGGTGTCTCAGTGTGAGCAGGCCATTGTAACCCCCTTCACTGACCCTCTCGCTAGGTTTGCTAACTCTGGATTTTTGTTCAGGTTTGCCATCCAATTCGCACATGCACTCGGTGCCACCGTCATCGCCACCTCTTCGTCCGATGAGAAATTCGGAATTGCAAAGAAGCTCGGCGCAGCTTTCACGATCAATTACAAGAAAATTCCAGACTGGGAGCAAGAAGTGCTCAAAATTGTGAGCACTTGGTTTCTCTGTGAACTGCGGTTTATTTAGCCCAGTTTGACATTGAATGATTGACAAGACCGGAGGGAGGGGTGTTGACCATGTAATTGAGGTTGGCGGTGTGGCTACCATGCTCAAGTCCATTGCTGCTACTCGATATGCGGGGTGGATACATAACATCGGGTTCCTTGCGGGTTTAGTACGTCCACATCATGACCCTCGTGTCCGTTGGTCCGCTGCATTGAACTTACTAACTCGCAATCATGTTATGAAGGAAACAGAAGTGAAGGCCTCCGAGATAACCAACGTGATACTGTTCAAAGCTATCATGCTTCGTGGTATTCTCATCGGCTCTGTTTCCCAGTGCGTCTGCTAACTGGCTTACATTATTATTATTATTTTCGCCACAACCAGCTGACATTTGGACATGTGAAACAGATTCGAAGACATGAACCGCTTGATCAGTGGTCAGAAGATTGTGCCTGTTGTGGACAAGGTGTTCGAGTTCACAGGGGCGAAAGAGGCGTACAAGTATCTGCAGGGTCAGAAACACGTCGGGAAGGTTGTCATTCGTGTTGCGAACGATTGATACTGGCTTTCTCGTGACGCGTCAACCATTATGAAAGTGACCCACAAATTGGAGAACCAGCACCGCGCGACACAATGCGAAATCGTTTGTATGAATGAAGGCGCACTTTCTGTCCTACTTCCCGATTTATGCACTTCCCCTTATCAATGCTTGTCTCAGAGAATCGGATTATTGCAGCTGACGTCAGAAGTGTATTGGACTCACTGGGATAAAATATTATCGAACACATTGTGAGCTCCCTATTGAAACCTTTGAGTCTAACTTTCCTGTGTGCCTAACGAGCAACGAAACGTCCTTCCCCACCATTACTCGCGAGCACCGCGTCCAAACGGTATCATGATGTTTCGTACACCTTCACTTGAACATTCATTCCCATGTTTTCTCTTGTGTAGGCCGGTAGCATCAACAATCTAACTCTGACCGAAGGTACAGCGCCAGTACCTACCAGGAACGAGAACGAAGTCCTCGTCAAGAGATGTGCAGTGTCCAAACTGACGATCAGATCGTAGTTGACAAGGTGTTCTCGGAGGTGCGTATAAATATCTACAGGAGCAGAAGCCTATTGGGAAGGTTGCGATACATGTGGCGAGTGACTATTCCTCATAATCAGAATCATTTCAAATTTGCGAGCTTAATACTCTGCATTGACATAAAATACACACATTGCATTCTTCTTGTAAGCCCTCAGATACTCTACAGATCAAAGACGAACAACGTGAACGAATGCTCCTTGAACGTCCACCTGCCCGACCACCTCTCCTTCCTCGTCTTCACGACCACCCTCTCCGGATTCTCAAACCCATTCACCGCGCCCAAATCCTCCTCCCACATCTCATTCACCTCCACCTCCACCCCCTCCAGTCGCTTCCCCTCCTCGAACGGCACCCTCAGCGCGATATCCTCGAACGCCGTGTGTTCCGCGCGGTTCACCACCGACACGCACAGCCGCTGCCTATTCGAAGAGGAAGAATGGAGGACGGCGGAGACGTCGAGCTCGGAAGGCGCGCCTTTGATGGTCCCGATCCATTCGGGGAGGGTCTCCCCGGTGAAGCGGGGCGAGGAGGCGGTGGAGGTGCGCAGGGAGGTTCCGCCGCGCATGTATTTGGAGAACAGGTAGAGAGGCCAGTAGATAGTTTGACGGAAGAGGCCCGTGGGTCTGGAAGGGAGCGCATTTAGTCTGAATTGTCAGGATGAGGCCAATGAGACTTACCCGACGATCAACGGGGAGATGACGTTCACGCTTTGTGCGATGCATGCGATCTCGACGATGTCTGCTTGGCGGACGAACACGTTTAGCCAGCTTGCCATTGCAAGGGCGTCTGTGAAAGTGTAGATCTGGCGCAGTCCGTTTGCAGGTGTACCTGTGCGGATTGAACATCAGGTGAGTCAGATTTGTTAACTAGAGATCAGCCAAGCGGAACGTCGTGACCCACCGACTGTGTTGTCCCAAACACCGTACTCGTCAAATGCAAGAGTGATGGGCTTGCTGACGTTCTTGAGGATGCGCTATTGAAGAAGAGGGCTCTGGTAAATAAGAGCATTCTCGACGAGCGACATCTCGCCGGCACTCACAGCCTTGTTGATCAACCCACGCGCGATCTCTATCGCGTATTCCGCGGCGTCGGGTCCATAGACGGAACGTCCATACTCCCTCTCGGGCTTCGTGCGGTCTCTAACACCAAACCCAGTATACAAATGGATACTACCCATGATTTCGTCAGCCGCGTACTTTTTTCATGAAAACATCCCACCGCTCACCTGTGCAAATCAACCTTGTCCACCAACTCATCCAACACCACGCCGTCCCACGCGTTCAGCCCGGTCTCGCCACATCCAACGAGCTTCACGTTCGGGTCGATCAGCTTGATCGCATGGGCCCACTGACGTGCTCGGACGGCGTACGCAGACGCGGTTTCTTGTCCGACTTGCCACCAGCCCCAGACTTCGTTCCCAAGAGCCCAGTATTTGACATTGTGAGGCTCGTCCTTGCCAGTGTTTTTGCGACGCAGATTCGCGTAGTATCTGATGAAGGGATTCGGAGATGTAAGATATTGATTGTGAAGGGGGAAAAGGACGGTGTTGGAAGGGAGACGTACGTGTCCCCGGTGCCGTTGCAGTATTCGATCCAGTTCAGGGCTTCGCGGAGCGTCCCCGTGCCCATGTTCAATACGAGGAACGGCTCGATCTTCGCGACGCGACACCACGCGATGAACCTATTCCCATCGCGACAACGGTCAGTTCCACGCGACCGTTTCAAGAGAGCAAAGGACGCGGTTGCACGCACTCATCAGTTCCAAACAAGTTACTCTCCTCTCCGCCCCACGCGAGTTCCGGCCTTCTCCTCCTCTCCTCCAACGGACCCACGCCGTCCTCCCAATGGTACGAGCTGACGTAGTTCCCCCCGGGCCACCTCACCAACGGGGTGTTCAGCTCGTCCCTGAGGACCTCCAACACGTCCTTGCGGAACCCCTCCGGTGTGAGCAGCTCCTTGGGCGTGGGCGTGAACTGGTCTGCGGGGGCGAGGTTACGCGGGGAATGCGGGAAAGTGTCGGGGGATGCGGGGAGGATGCCGCCGTAGATGCATTTCCCGAGGTGCTCGAGGAAGCCGGAGAAGATGTATTCGGAGACGGGGGCGATGGGCGCGGAGGGGAAGACGTCGATGTGGACTTCGTCGGTGGTGGTGGTCGCCATGGTTGATGCTGGAGATTTGTTGGCGACATTGTTGAGGATTTATAGGACGAGGGGGCGGGGGTGGTCAGGTGTGAAGTGTGTCCGGACCGAGAAATATGCAATAAAAGTATCGCGTTCATCTGGGCGCCCGTCGGCGTCACGCTCTTCCGAAGGCATCCCGCTCAAATATTCCAAAAGTCTAGTATATGTTTACTGTAAGGATCATGTCCGTTTCGTGACTTCAACATCCGTGTCCCCGCTCGTCCGCTTCGCCTCAATATCCTGTTTCTCCTCAGACCCTTTGCCAGCGCGCATCGCCAGCCGACTCTTCCTCACCTCCCAGCCACCCTCCCATCCGACCCATGTGTACCTCCCGCAGTTCGGCCCACGCGACAGCATCACGCAGAAGCAGAAACAGCACCACGCGAGCGACACGAACGCAGACGCACGCCAGCCGTGTTCCAAAAACACCTTCGTCCCCACAGACGTGCCCATCACTTGTCCAATGAAGATCTGTCCAAAACTCAGTCCAACAATCCCAACATCACTGCGAGAGAGAATATCGCTCACCGAAATCACAATGACCGCGTTCAGCCTCGCCTTCGCACCCGCATCCAGCGAAAACACCGAGCTCGTCAGGCTCACCTGCTGCATCTGCCTGAACACGTCCAGTCCAAAGCATGAGATCACCACAGCTGCCACGCTCACACCCCCCGCACCGGTCTGCACCGCCTGGAAGAGTATAAGGATGAACGACGCGATCGTTGTTGCGAACCATGGGTGCAACGCGTCGATGGTGCGACCGATGAGAGGTGCTAGGCATACGCCTAGCATGCCGACGAGACCAAAAAGGCCAATCACGAGGCTAACCGGGGTGTTAGTTATACAATATGTCCAGATCTGTGAATTTGACCTACGTATTGTAGTAGTATGGCGGGCCGCCAAGGAGGAACGTCAAAGTAACCTTAAACGAAAGTTAGACTAAATTCTTATCGGGCATCTTACGCATATGCACACTCACCCAGAAACTAGAAAACGTCGCCATAGACGCGATGCTCACCAACACCGCCTGGATCAGCAACGGCTCCGTGACCGAAAACTTCGCCATACTCCACAGAATCCCTCCGTACGTCAGCCCCTGGTTCCTCTGCGGATAGTCCGGGATCAACCAATACAGCATCGCTAACACCACCCACTGCACCGCGATGGCGACGTAGTACACTACTCTCCACGAAGCGAACTCTGCGATGACGCCAGAAAGGACCCGGGCGATGAGCACGCCGAAGAGAAGACCGGAGAGGACGATGGAGAGCGCGGAGGCGCGGCGATGAGGAGGTGCGAGGTCTGCGGCGAGGGGCATGAGGACTTGCGGGACGACGGTGACGATCCCGACGAGGAAGCTGAGGACTTCGAAGGTGAGAACGTTGCGGGACAGCGGGAGGCCGATGGTCAGGGAGGCGGCGAGGAAGGTGAGGAGCAGGAGCAGGGCACGACGCCGCACGAGGTCGCCCAGGGGAGAGATAAAGAGGAGGCCGACTGCATAGCTGAGATGGGGGTTAGGGAATGGAGAAGAGGACACAATGTGGATTCTCGTACCCTGCTTGGATGAGTGTTGGTATTCGTGAGACTTCATTATAGGTTACTCCGAAGGATTCCGCAAGTTGGACTTTGAATAGGCAGTAACCATCAGATTCTTGTCTCTCGCAAGAATGAATTCAGCACTCACTGAGTAGGGGTTGACAATAGTACAAGTTCGCGACAACTGTTCAGAGGGAAAGAAACATGACGGTTAGCGCACATCATCACGTTCAATGAAGAGGCCGAGACTCGTGAAGGGTCGACTGAATGACGACCGATCATCCAATCGCAATCTGACTCCCAGGGTCACCCCAAATGTCCTCGGAGTTAGTGATGCCATTGCAACCACCAAATGTATCGTGGAAAGAAAACATACGACATATGTCATTGCAGAGAGGCGCGCGAAAAGGTTGCGAGCCTCCCACGGAGATTGCTTGCTCCAGCAACAACCATTCGAAAGAGGGTGAGAAACGGTTTATCGTCTTCATTAAGACGAAGAAGCGTCCCCCGGTACCGTGGTTGACCAAGATGGCGCAGATGTTCTCAACTAGCCAACGTCTGTGGCTAGTAAGAAAAGCTCCATAGAAAGGTAAGACCACGACTAGACCTGATGGATGTTGACCGTAGGCATGATCAACAGACCACTCAGGGACCTCTCCACTGCGTGTTGCAGACTGTACCAAGTTCTGGGTGATAGTCCGCCCGTTACTGAATCATTCGCATCAACACCCTGACCTCCTCCTCTGCCTCGCCATAAACCTAAACCAGCATGACCCAACCAAGGCATGCGTGCATAAACCAAGCAGCCCGACAAACATGAGCCACCGACGGAAAACCATTCCCGTACCCAATCACGAGGTACGACCGACCCTCGGTCTGCCTTCCCGTATGGCAGCACACCAGACTTCGACGAATCCGAACAAGGAATAGAAAGAACTCACGAAAGGTACTCGCGACGCCAAAGACGATGTTAAGCGTGAGGGTCCATTTGTGGGGTTTGTCCGGGTGGTGCTGCAGGTGCGGCGGAATGGGCAGGAATCCGAGGTCTTTCGTTATCACGCGGTACGGTTCCGCCTGTGAGTCTACGGGAACAGCAGCAGCAGCAGCATTGTCCTCTTGTTTTTCGCTCTTCTGCTCCGCGCCAGCATCCACAGCACCGTCCTTGGAGGTAGCATTCCCGGGCTGAGGTTCCGGAGTAGGATGAAGAGTGTCGCGGTCTACGTCATCTCGGCCGTCTTCCGCGCCCGTCGAGACCGGGTCTGTGTCTGCGTCGTCGGGAGACATGGCGACGACGCCGTGGACGACGGTGGGGAGGGTAATGGGAGGAAGGGGGGCGGGAATGAGGCACCCATGGTCTTCCCAGTTCTAATATAGATCGAACCAGGAATGGGCGTCTACAGATTGGGTCGAAGGGAATCAAGATATGATTGTTTTCTTGGTCATCCCGACGCCGCAATGCCGCCACGGATGTGTCAAGAAAACGCACAGAGGTCGTCCTTCCGAGTCGGGTCTTTGAGTTCACGGTGTGTACGTTGGCGATGCCTGTGAGGATTGGAAAACGAGAGGAAAGACGCACGGGTATACTTATGCAACAGAGTCAAAACATCCTCGGCATGGGGGATCCGAGAAAAAAATGAAATGGACCAAAGGGAGCCGAAGTTTCCCAACGCCCCGATCTCCGGCACAACAGAGGAGCCAGCGCCGGGAGAGTGCGATAACGCAGAAGAAAGATGGGCGACCCACTCCCGGTCGCGAGCGAGTGAGAGACGAGCTGCTGGCAGTGGATCCTGATGATGACGCAATCCCCGAACATTTCATCCCGCGCTCCCACCTCGCCCCGTCTGTCCAAACACGGAAAGTACCCGTCCGAATGCGGTCGAAATGTGCACGAAAGAGGAAGGATCGACCGGCTCGGTCTAGATTGTTGCCTTCACAGGGAGATTAGCGTAATCCGGCGTCTGTGGGAGGTGTTCCTCTTCAATTCCGAGCCCGGAAGCCATATGCTGGCTCTGCTCATTTCTGTTGCAAGAACCCCTCGTGCTGGTATCTTAGCGTTTGGGACGCCCTAGTCTCGCTCTAGAACGAAATATTGTCCGCTCAATAAACGGCGCGAGGTCATATGAGGTCGTAATACTAAACGATCGGATACTTCACTTTCCTAATGCTGGATATCTTGTACTTTTCGAAAACCACAGTCTCTGGCAATGTTACTGAGGGCTGCAACGGCAAACCATCTTGTCACAAGCGGTATTTGACTCGTACGCCGTTGGGTAGATTGTATCTGTTTCATTTCCCAAACAACTCCGGAGCCTCACTCTCTCCCCTCATGGCCAATCAACATCACCTTAGGGCAGTGACCTGGTGGCAGAACTGACGTCGTTCGATCGAAGCAGTCCACGCATCTTTCAAGAATAACCAATCTGTACCCATGCTCTGACAGAAATGACGAGTTTAAGGCGTTCCGTAAACCTCGGGGTTCACATCCTTTCGCTCTCATCCACCATCGACATGACTGTGCATATACACGCCGCTGCGTGTGCGATGCCGAAACCCGAGGGATGTGTCAGCGACGGTCAACTTGACTGGGTCTGGTGTCACCACGCTAAAAATAAAGATGTCCTGTTACTGTGGCTCACCAGGGAGCAGTATGCCTCCACGATAGCAGACAGGCGAAAGAGAGGATTCTGTTGAGGATATGCTGCGCGTGACGACCACTCAGTGTAATGACACGAAGAACATGTCTAACACAC
Organism: Cristinia sonorae; assembly: GCA_021029105.1. NCBI lineage: Eukaryota > Fungi > Basidiomycota > Agaricomycetes > Agaricales > Stephanosporaceae > Cristinia > Cristinia sonorae. The sequence goes on along the minus strand of JAEVFJ010000033.1, from coordinate 78,265 downwards.
CGAAGGTTTCGAGGGATAATTTATGGAACAACGTGTGTTTCACCTTGATACTCCCTGTCGACTCCACCACAGAGGCAACCAAGTGGAAACGCAGACAACGTCTGCAGCATGATCGAGTCTGAGAACCTAATGTCCCTGGGTAAAACGCGGGTACAGTCAAGACACAGCGAAGAATTCTAACACTGCTTACTGTTGTTTCTGAGTCCCTTGGACCCGTAAAGCAGAGCACCGGCATCGTTTTCCTTCTCAAAATCTATGTCGGTCGTCTGAGCATGAAGAGAAGCAATCGTTGACCCTGCATACACAACAAAGCCAGAGATAACACATCACCACAAAAAAAAACCCCGTCCCCAAGCTACTTATCATAATCACGACCGATCAGAACCCTTGTCCAAATCCCCATACTTCTCCGTCAACGTCTCCAACTCCTTCATGAACGTCACCACCGCGCTCTCGTTCTCGAAAAACGTGTCGGCGCCAGGAATCCTCATGACGTCTTTCGCGGAATACCCCTTGGGCGTGTACCAGGTGCTTTGCTTCGTGACGGTGTTGTAGAAGGACGGGTCGCGGTTCCCGGGGCTCGTGGCCGTGATCCGCCAGTCTGTGGGCTCGGTGGGGAGTTTGGGGGTTGGCTGTGGGGAGAGGGTGAGAGTCGAGGTGATGATGAAGGGGTTTGGAGGTACCATGGTAACAAGGTGGTGGCCTTGAAAGAGTAGATGAGTGGGTTGCAGTTATAGGTTGTGCCCGAGTGCTGCAGCTTTTCTCGGCAGACTCGGCACAGCTTTTGTCACCGAGCCGTTTCCTTTAAGCAATTTCAAGTACTTGAGTCGGGATTAACGATGAACATTGCGTCGATTTGTTACTGCAAATACAGCTAAATATGAAAGGAGGGAAGAAGGTACTATGTACGTGACTGCCCGCCAGGGTTGCGATATGTAGGCGTCTCACAATCGGCTAACAACGTCAGGTTCCTGTCCGTGACTTCCACTCACATATTCAGAAATACCTCGCATTTTTCTGTTGGGCTTGTTTGACCTTCTTCGGGACATCACCAATGCACACCAGCATTAGCTGGACTGAAGGCGGTCAAGCTGACGCCAAGAGTCAAAATTGACAACACGAAACAGCAGATGGTCAGGTCATGATTTGCATTTCCAAAGAATACATGCTGACTTCTCTACGTTCACAGACTTCGTAGTGCGGTTTTGATGAGGAGATGACCTTAATACTAGCTGTGCATTACAATCCACAGCTGACCCGCCGGGGCAAACGGCTTTTATGTCGATGTTGGCGATAACTCCGCAACAAGCCGCCTACGGTGTCCAACGGAACGTCATCCGTTCGAAGCACTGATACAGCCCAACAGTTGACATCGATGTCGTCTGAATTTTTCCAGGTCACGCCTGCGAGAACTTTTCGGACCGCCAGGGAGAACCTCAGGAAAACTTCGGACACACAGGTGTTCTCCTCAACGGTGCTCAACCCAGATGACCTCCATTCGACCCCATCTGGTTCCCTCCTCCCGCAGATGACTGGGAGAGTTGTAACAAGATGGCAGCCGGGGCCGACGTGATATTGTGTTGTGCCAGAAATAGATGAGGATGCGCAGGAGGGTCTATAATTAGAACCATTGTCCGGTGAGGACCGCCTTCTTCTGCCTTTTGCTTCGGCACCATCTGTATTATTAGCCACACAGATACAACGCCGCAGCCCCTCCTCTTCCTCCTCCCTCTTCTCAACCTCACAGCAACAATGCCCTCTCGCTGGCACAGGCAGTGCTTCGCCGCTCTCGCCATCGCCATCGCCGCCGCCGTTGTCCCGACACATGCCATCACTGTGTACTTCCAGAACGGCGCGACGGTCAACCCCACGGGAGCCATCACGACCACTGCGCTCAACGCCCAGTACACCAACGACGCCGCGTTCAACAAGGTGTTCCTCTCAGCCCCGCCCGTCCCGTCTCCAGCACCTGCAACCCAGTTCCCGATACAGCTGCAGCAGGGCAGCCAGAACGTGCAGGGTCTCTCGATGCCTCACAGCGGAGGTGCCTTCTTTGGATTCTCGGTGGAGTTCAGTGTGGTGACGCAAGTCGGTGAGTTTTTTCGCCCCCGGTGTTGCCCCCGGCTCATGAACCTGAGAGCGGGAGTGCTGATTATCGTCATGAAAATGATTTCAGTGGGAAAGAACTCGTAGGTTCTTGACACCGTCTGGTTGCCTGTGATCCAGGCTAATGTGCAACCAAAACGAACAGCACACTTCTCTTCGTTCCATTCCTTAACCTCATGGCACTGATCGCGGAACGAGCTGGCTTCGTCCCCATTCGTGTCGGAGGTAACAGTCAGGATACTGCCACTCTCGTTGATAGTTTACCGGACGATCAAGTTCTGGCTAAGGACAAAGGGGATTCTTCTAATCCGGTGCGTATGCAAACACTGATTCTGGTGCGATTGTGTCTTATGATGAAATAGACCGAAACCCCAGAGTTGATCTTCACGCCAGATATCATTTATATGCTCAACAACGCGTCCTCATTGGTAGATATCAAGTGGTATCTTGGTGAGTTACTCATATATATGTGCTGTCGGTACTGTAAACATGCCACATAGGTATTCCCATGAACGACACGACCAACCTGCGTTTAGGAATCGCGGAGGTCGCAGAAGCAGTCCTAGGAGACAAACTTCTCGGTCTGCAACTCGGTAACGAGCCAGATCTCTACGCAGGGTGAGCGACGTTGGCGTCATTTCTGTCTAAGCCCTCGGATTGACAATCATCTAGCCATTTACATCGAGCAAATACTTACTCCCCCTTTGACTATTTCGGAGAGTTCGGCGTCGTCGTCGATGCCATAGGTAACAACTCAAACATCCCCGTCCGCAACAACCTTGTTGCTCCCAGTGTCGCCACCGGCCCATGGCGTCCAGAAGACGTGTGGAACACTGGGTTTATCCCTGCGTACCAGAACGTCCTCGGCGTGCTCTCCGTTGAACAGTAGGTGTTCTCTTCCCCTCGTCAACAGGGACTTAAGTGTTTTACATCATTGCCATAGCTATCCAGACGATAACTGCGCTGCCGCGTTCCCCGGCGCTGGCTTCGGTCCTCCCAAAGACCCACAAGCCGTGTTTACCAACTACCTCAACCACACGTCGGGCATCAACATCGTTCAGCCGTATTTGAACTCCTCCGCAATCGCTCAGTCTGTCGGCAAACCGTTCGTCATGATGGAGACGAACACTGCGTCGTGTGGAGGGTTCCCGGGAGTGAGCGATTCGTTTGGGAGCGCGCTGTGGGGGTTGGATTATGGGTTGCAGATGGCGTATAGCAATTTCTCGTCGGCGTTGTTGCACGTCGGAGGGACGGATGACACTTACAACGTGCGTTCCTTGCATCTCACTTTCTGTCATTGACTTTGAGCTTATCCCTGCACCACCTTCTCCTAACAGCCCTTCACGCCTCCTCCCACCAATCAGTCCGAATTCCACCAGTGGTCCGTCGCCCCGCTCTTCTACTCCGCCCTCGTCATGGCAGAAGTCCTCGGCGACACCAACACGTCGCAAGTCATCGACCTCCAAGCGAACAACGCGAACATCTACACGCCTGCATACGCCATCTACGAACAAGGCAACCTCGCGCGAGTCGCTTTGTTCAATTACCTCACGGATCCTTCCGGCGGGAGTTCCTACACTGCGAGTATCTCAATAGGGGGTGGACAGAGTGGGCAACCGAACGGGAACCCGGCGCAGGTGACGGTGAAGTATCTGCTGGCCCCGTCTGTGTCGGAGAAGGACAATGTGACGTGGGCAGGACAGGTATGTTCCCCCCATGGGGTCGGGGTTGATAAAAGTAACCTTGAATACTGATAAGGGACGGATTAGACATTCGGAGGCCAACTGTCTTCAGACGGTCGTCTCCAGGGCACGTACACACCGCAAACAGTGCAGTGCGACCAGAACGCGAACGTCTGCAACGTCCAAGTCCCAGCCCCAGGGTTCGCGCTCGTCTTCCTCACAGACGACGCGCTGAAAGAGTCCACACCGGCAAGCACGGCTACGTTTGCTACGACAGTCCTTACAAAAACCGTACGTGCTGCCTTCTTCGTTCTTCCCATCTAAAACCTAAACGCTCACTGGCAACGAAAATCATTTTTTTCCATGTTGTGAACCTGTTTTAGATGAACACGGCAACATTGGACCCAGCGGTGGTCGCCACGTCGAATGGGGAAAGTGGGAGCAACCGCGAGCACCTTGCGAGTACGAGTAAGAAGAGCGCGGGGAGTGCGGGCGTGGCTGCTGTGTTGGCTCCGAGTGTTGCTGTGCTTGTGTCGGTGCTCGCGGGTGTGGCGGTTTTGTCGGAGGTGGTGAGGAAAGCTTGAGGTGTGGTAGGTGTGTCGGAGGAAGTTACTTGGATCTGGGACGTGACAATGTTTTGGACAATGTTTTCTGTTGCTTTTTATCTACTAGACTAGCTTTGGACCGTTGGGCATCTGTAATATACCTCTCACAATGTCAATACATTGGGTGACCAGTCTGTGTTTGGTTCCGGGGAGCGACCTACGATATAAGAGGAGGTATACTGAAGCCTACAGCTCGTAGTGTTCGTACAGTCAATCCACGATGAACGCCCCAGTACCCACAGACTCCAGTCGCACAGCCGCCCCCCTCACCTCCGCCCCACCATCAAACACCCTCCTCATTCCTCCAGCTCCCACAGCCACGCCCAAGCTCTCAAACCTCACCTCCCTCACCTCATAATTCAAATTCGTCACCAACACCAACTTCCTCCTTCCCACCGTCCACACACCCGCGTCCACCCTATCCTCCACAACACGGTGGAACGTCGCGGCAGGATCGAGAATGAAGTCTTTCATGGACGCAGTGAGCGCTTTGGCGAGAGCAGAGGAGGAGGCGCGGATGTCGGGCGTGGTCGGGGCGCTCCAGGGAACGACGCCAAGCGCGCCGTGGTTGATCGCGAGCGCAGCTTGCACGGTCCATTCGCGCCCTGTGGGCTTACGTTTCCAATACCTACAATCATGCGTGAGGGGATATGAAGGAAGGGTTGGTTTCGGGACACACGGAGGGAGGGAAAAAAAGGACGCACGTGTCTTCACCGAAGGCTTGGGGGACAGTCCATACTGCCTTGGATCTGTCCCATCCGAGATCGAAGAGGCGTTGGGCGAACTCGTCCATTCGGGTACTGATGTCCTCGAAGGAGCCTTTGCAGTTATCACACCCGCAGTCTCCGTAATCCGTCGTGCAAGGTGTTCTATGAAATGGTCCTCAGCCTACTGAGGCAAGGTCATTACTGGGCTAGCAGAGGACATACCCCCATTGACTGGAGAAAGTGACGTTGTTCCCGATCATGTACGTATCTTGCAGAACGATATCTGTGCCCTTCGTGTACGCATCGAAGAAGTAGTTCTCGCAGTTGAGGACGAGGGAGACGGGGTGGTACCCGTCGAGTGAGTAAATGGTATCGTAGGCGATGCTGGTACCGTTCTGAGGGTCCACCCATCCGTCAGGCTCGTCTGCTGTATACCTTGAAGCATGACGATGTCAATAGAGAAGTAGAGAAGACGAATATGAGAGGAAGGCTCACCAGAGAAGGAGGTTAGGTCGGTTCTTGATTCGGTTAACTTCCTCTGTCACGGCTGTTGTGTTCAGGTATGTCCTATCTGGAGGTCAGAGTGTATCTTGCGGGAGATGGCACGAAGAAACGAACCAACGCATATCATACATCAGGAATCTATTCATTGAAATCTATCGTAAGCATACTGAAGGCTCCCAAGACAAGGAAGTACTTACAAACCAAGTTCCTCCATTCTGTCAACCACCAAGTCGAGTGCGGTGAGGTTGTCAAATGTTGGGATGGGATGAACCTATACTGGTTGAGCCTACAAACGGTGCACAAGTACGTCAACTTACTATAGTGAACCTAGTGGCATCGCACAATCAGTTACTGAAAGCAATGAAGCGACAGCAGGGGGACTCACCTGTCTCTCTTAATATCATCCAAGACGCTCAGGTTCGTGGCGAGATATCCCCCAAAGTCCGTGTAATACCCAATCGGAAACACCGTCTCGTATTTCGCGTCCCGTTTCACCCCTCCTTTCCCGACTGGTTTCGCCAGCAACGCGCCCGTTCTCAGATCCATCTTCGTGACGCTCCTGCCTTTTGGTGGAGTAGGCAAGAACGACAATTGCGTCGATGTTTTGAAGGTCTGTGGTTTGGTTTTGTGCTCTGAAGGGGTGAATGTCGCGGAGCAGGAGACATCGAAAGCTTCCATGCGGGGTCGAAGGCCAGATAGCGAGATCGGGATCTCCACCTTGGTGGCGTTCAGCGCCACAGTGTGCCCCGTCGTGACTCTCTTCCCATCAATGTTAATCGTCACTTGCAGCTTTCCTGGATCCTCTTTGCCATGGGCAGTGCGGGTACCAAGGGAAATGGGTGCAGCACCAGCGACATGGGAATGTGTAAGCACAGTGTCGACAATGATAAGAGCGGAGGAGACATCCTCGGCGAGGTAGGGTTTTATGGCTGGTGAGCAGCGAAATGCGAGGAGGGGTGAGGAGGACGTGGACGGGATGGCAAATTGCCCACCAGGTGGGACGATTGGCTGGGACGCCATGTAATTCTTGCCACACCTTGAAGCCCATATCGTCAGCACCACAGAGGTAAATCAACATGTCGAAGGAGGCTCACCATTGCGGTTGTGCAAACACACTGCTTGCAGCAAGTGCTACTAGCACCGCAGCCTGAGGCAAACGAGACCAAGAAATCATCTTGGAGAACTTTGGGTAGGTCCTTCTGGCATATTCTCCATAGTGTGTTCATATAGTGAAAGTCCCGGGATGGCAAGGAGGATATATGTGGTGTTCCTCACGACCAAACCATGGATTGATAGAAGACGTGTCTTACCACATGATGGTGTTGCGCCATGTGAGACGAAGGGAAGGACGGGCTCGTGACCATCCACTGATACGATACGATGTTGTCCTGTGATGCGTCCGTCCAGACTACAATCGCGTAGCGTTCACCGTTCCCTGGACTTCAGAGATTCAGAAATTCGCTTTCGGTGGGAATTCGATTTGGTTGATGACTCAGGTACTCAGGTGAGTACTGGCACGTGGGTATCTTGTTTGTATTTATTTTACGGGCCATACATTACACCGTGACCGGGCCCATTTGGGTCATCCATTCGGGTTCGTTCAAGTTTGTCACCAGTAGTACTGCTGTAACCCTTGCAAATACCCTGATAGACCTTAGCCCGCGCAAATTTCTAGAGGAAGTCAAGGGTTCGGAATTCCTGGGGTTGGTCTGTCAGAGAGTATTGCAGTGTGTATTTCGCCGAACGAAATATGAAGGGCTCTGTGCGTATTGAATGTAGATGGTGGTAGTTGCCAGCGAAAACCCTGTCGCCCGTGCACGAGGCTATGACACGGTCTTTGCAGCGCGGGGCCCAACCAGAGTTTTTGCAATCGTGAAAGACGGAAGTAACAGCATGCTAGCAATACAGAAGATACACGTCAGCAGCAGCGCAAGCGTATAGCCATATACCTGAGTGAGCTATCGGTACCGTATCAAAGTAAAGCTCGGCGGGCTGCACGTTCCTCATGCAACTTCTCAATCTCCTTCAGATCAACGACCTTGAACAACCACGTCAGCCAGTTCCCCCCACTTCTCATCCCAGGCAGTGTCATGTCATCCATCAGCTCGTCCACCATTTGTGGCCATCTGAATTATTACACGAATCCGGTCAGCGCTGTAGTTACCGGGAACGCAGAGAACAAAGCTGACGTACTCCCAGAACGCCAAAGCGCTGCTATAGCTCTCATTGATCTCCCCTAGCATGAGTGGGTACCGCTTTCGCAGCCATGCGTTGTATCTGAGACACTCAGATTCAGCTTCGCCTACAGTGCGAGGGAGACGGAGGAAGGTGTCTTCGAGGAAGTACGACGAGATCCAGTGCGCGCTGACCTCGAACGCGTATCCGGGATTGGTGGTAAACTGACAAGAGGAGTGTAAATTGCAACGTCGTGTCTGACTTTGAGAAACAGTTCCTACCGTAGCGCCATTGACGGCGAAGTCCCGCTGTAGTAGGTTCTGCGCTGGGACGTGCCCACGGTAGATCAGGCTATGTTTGGCACCAGTACGATGCCTCGGGCTGGTCGGTGGGTTTGCAAATGACGCATAATTGAACTCTTCGTGGCTCTCGGGAACGACCACTGGAACTAGACCTAGCTCTTTGCGTGTCGATTCTGAATTGTACACGTATATGAGTCAATGCTCCCTGATCAACCCACCAGGTTGGCGTACCATCAAACAACTTCGTCCACGACGACTTATATCCTGTCGCCAATATCACCGCGTTCGCCGAGATACGCTGGCCATCCGAAGTCTGAACTACCACTGTCTCACCGCTGGCACCTTCAGCGGGGGCGAGGTACCTCTCAGCGCGCGCAGGGGCCAACAGCTTGATCTTTCCTGCATGCACAAGAGCATGAAACCTGTCGGAGCCACCCGCACCTTCGTCATTCGTGCGAACTCCCCAGAAGAGGGAGCGCGTACTGCGGAGGGGTGAGGAGGGTGGGATGTTTAATGAGAAATTCTAGAGGACTGGTCAGGGTTGGCTACACCGTCGAAAAGGAACGTCACGAACTGCACTCCAAGTAAGGAATGACCAGACTGCATGAGTGATTTTGCTTCCTAGCCATGTTGTATGGAGGAAGCGCCTGTATCAAGTCATGAGCACCATGAGGTGGTTGGTGCAGTGAGAGATGACTGACTCCAGTCGCGTTTTCAGGGAAATTGAAGGGGACATCACAGCCAGAAACCTACCGATTATTAACCAATATATTTAACGAGCTCGGCTGAAAACTGAACGCACCTGCTCTTCCTCAAGAATCCTGGCAGTGGCACCGGAGATGCCAGGATTGAATCAGCGGCCTCAAACACCATCGTTACATTCCTTCCGCCTCGCGCAAAGTAAGATGCAGCACTACGTCAAACAGAGAAGAATCTGAGCTTAAGATAATCTGAGCACGAATCATCAGAAGCACACACTCTTGAGCAGACTTGCCACCACCTATGACGAGCACATGACCAGGCTCGGAACCAGTAAGAGGTTTTACCGCGCTGAGAAGAACGTCTTGATTTGGTGCGATGCTGTTCGAATGTAGCACGGGGCCGGTAAACCCGACTTTGGCAGCCGCTTCTGGTTCTAGATTGGGAGGGAGCTTGGGTTCGCTACAGCCCTACGACGCGTGGGCTGAGTCAGTAAGGACCAACAGCGTTCGTCTTGATAATGCACTCACGCCAGTGCATAACACCAATTTGTCGAAACAAATTTCTCTGGTTTCTGTACCTCTCACATCTCGAACTGTCACATACCACCGAGGCGATGCAGATGTACAATCTCTTCGAACCCGCGTAACTTCGATGCGATATTGTATCTTGCCCTTCAAAAAGCGATCCGCAAAAAGTTGGAAGTAGTCCCGAAGATCTTCTCCAGTCAACCGACCCCCAGTCTCGTTCGCGTGAGGCGGCGGAGGCATGGGAAGCGGTGAGAACCTGTATTCTCCATGAACGCTGCGGAACATTCAATGTATCATTTACATATACAAAAGGTGGCATGAATGATAGTGGCACGCACTTATTGATCAACAAACCCGGGTATACTCTCTCTGCAGCCCACACACCTCCAGGTGTCGCGTCTCTCGTCAAGATCGTGACGTTCTCGAATCCGTCCTGGATCAAGGTGTACGCTGTGATGAGGCCAGCTGCCCCAGATCCCAACACACAAACGGATTGCTGTGTGGGCGCGACCATCTTTGTTGACGGTTGTATGGGAGAAGGGAGAAGGAGAAGAATAGAAAGGGTACGAATGCGCAGCCGCGGGAAATCCGTACAGTATGGTGCTGTCTGACCCAAGTTGAACTAACTAGACATCAGTCCGCCCCAGCAGAGAAGCTTCCATTTAAGCGCATATGCGACGCAGGACCATGTGTAAAGTCACAAGAGCACGCAGGTGAGAGTTCTGCACAGCGGGAACCCTGGATCATGCAGTTAGATCGGTGCAAAGGATGGCTGCTAAGAGACTTTGACCTACAAGTCTCGTAGTAGCGTCATTATGTACCTATATGTAGGTGCTACTTTAGCAGCGTCGAGGGCATGCTAACATTGACGACTTAAGAGAAGAGTTTCATACAAGACTCTGTGGAGGTCTGCAGCGCCACCAGGACAATATGCAGTCCGAGGCGGCCCGAAAGGTACCTAGAATTCCACGTGGCAACACAAAATTAAATCTCTTGGTTCATCTCAAGTTCACTTGGTTCAGATTCGGTCGACACGGTCTCAAAGAAAGCACGGAGGCCTTGACCACGATGCATATGTACAGCCAAACACTTCTTGAGTTGCAAAAGCCAGAAGGCTCGAAAGGACGACTGGCACGGTGAAATAAATGCGGCACGAATTTGTCGTGAAAGCACGCCGTGAGAAAGCCATCATAGCGAGGAATGATAAAATTTGAACAGATATGTTGCGGACCTTGTTGTTCTCTCAACGTCGTCTTTGACTCCTTCATCGTTCCCCCCACGCTCACAAGCACATTCTTTACTCCAGACACTCCTTCAATAATGCGCTTCGCAACCCTCGCCGCCGCCGCGCTCTTCCCTGCTGCCGCTCTCGGTGCGTATTCAGTTTGAGGAGATAGCGGTGGGAGGAGACTGAAATTTGCGCGACCCAACAGCTGCGATTTCCATTACGAATCCTACCAGCGATGCCTACTGGTGAGTGTCGTTGTATACTGCTGACATGGCAAAATGCTGAACGTGACGGCGTGAATCAGGGTCCAGTTCACCAGCAACAACATTGGCTGGAACTACGAAGAAGGCGACCCCAACCCCATCACGATCGTTGTCTCCAACACCAACGACACTTTCCTTAACGGAGAGTTCTCCATCCACGAGTTTGTTGACTTGGCCCTCCAGGTATGCACCTTTCACCGCCACAGAGTCATACACTGAACTGACTTGTACCCTCAAGACCTTCACCGGTACGCTTTATGACCAATGGTTGCGTTGTGATGTACTGACCGTTCCGCACAGTTACCAACGTCACTCTGAAGGTCGCCGATGACTACCAGGTCGTCTTCGTGAACCCAAAGAACCACACTGAGGTTTACGCCATGTCCGAGAACTTCTCTGTCAAGGAGACTGGCAGTAAGTGTCCTGTCGCTTCTAGCCTCGATCGGTTCACCGATCAACTCTATCTACCCCACAGCCGAACCAGCTGAGCAGCCCGAGCCCCCGACGCCCTCTTCCACTTCGGTTTCCTCCACCAAATCCCGCACCGCCAGCCGCACGCCTACCTCCACCTCCACCATTCCCCCGAACGGTACCCTCAGCGCGGCCACGACCTCGTCCGCCAGCATAGTCGGTGTGATCGCCGCTGCCGGCATCGCCACCCTCTCTGCTCTACTTCTCTAAGCAGCCGAGCCGTAAAGCATACCCCATTGAACCTGTGTCTACTTTATTGCGGACTTCGGAGCTATGTTCCCTCGTCTCGCACCCGCACCGCATCCCCCGATCCTGTCTCGTTTTGCCTGCTAGTCCACTCTCGTTTAGATCCCGCTCCTTGTTTTATGTTGGCACTTTGGCCGGCTCTTCCTGTTGATACTGATCATCAGCAAGGTTCCGGAAATCTGCTTTCTGCGTTCAAGTTTTGTGTGTTAGTTTCTTGTGAGGGATTATAAGAGTATGGGTATACCTGTTATGTTGTATCTCTCATGATGATACCCATGAGCTCTTGCTTCAATTTTACGACCTTGTTACTGCTCAACGACGCATTCAGCAGAAAGCAACTCTGAGAACTCACATTATTTAACTGTCACAATCCCTTCCCTTCCATGGCCAGCCTCACGTCTTCCTGCCTCCACGTGCTCTGTCAAGAAGCGCCCATTGCACGTCATTTCCGAATGGGCACCTCGCCGGTTATTTTCGGCTTTTACTGTGTTCGACAACGACCACGACCTACGCAGACAGCTTCCTGGAATAAACAACGAGTTTCTTACCTGACTATACGCATGCTAAATATCTGCTAGAAAGGGGCGACCGCTCATTAGCAGTGAGTTCATTTCACCAACCGTTCCGCGTTTTGCTTCATATCGCGCTTCACAGGACGCACTTTAGACAATCCAGGCATTGTGTTGGAGTCGTCGGGCTGGATTCAGAACGCTGCAGTATTGGATCTGAGACTGGTCAATGCACCATGTCGAATTCAGGAGCGATTGTGTTGGGTCTGGAGTCAACGGTGGCGATGGGAGCCAGGTGAGCACCTCCGGTCTCCCGAAGTTATGCTATATTTTCAGCTCATGTCGTGCTCCACGACTTACTAGGCTTATTCTGTTCTACACATGTAGACGATACCTCCTCGCCAGCCTTTACCATGACCTTCAGGGTCTGACTTCGGAGGGAGTTGTGCCTTCATCTGCTGGAGAGCTAGATGTGGACGCAGTCGAGCTTGAAACCCTTCCAACTCACTCCCCCTCGAAGCATCACCATACTCCTACCCCTTCACGCAACCGAATTTTCCATTCTTTCGTCTCTCGGACTTTGTTTTCGCTTTCGTTCTCAGAGTCGTGTATGTTGTTCCTACTCCTGATGTGCCAAGGTCTCGATATTTTCCAGCCTCGGTGCGTGCGTCTGACGGATGGGTGATGATTCCGACAAAGCTGACCATTGCACTTTGCCAGGACTCGCCTGATCAATTGGAATATATCTCTGTACCTTCTGCTCACACTCATTATGGTTCTCATCCCGCTCTCGTACAGTCTAGTACTCAGCTATAGATCATCTCCAGGTGCGCGGCTCTACTCTTCTCCCCGCTTTCTCCACTCACCTTTGAACTAGTCTCAAAGACTCTACAACGACCTACAATCCTACGCACCATAATCAGCGCACTACCCATCGCTTTATTCACATACCTATTGTCGTTCATACCCCTCCCCACAGCCATGGCCTCAGCAAGTACTGGCGCCAGGATTCTCTCGCGTCTTGTCGTGGTAGGAATTGTAATTCTGGGGTTGCTATCAGGGTTTGGTGCTGTCAATAGCGCATGGACCTTCTTTCCACGGCTATCCCGAAACGAGAAGTAAGACGGCACCTCAATGTATCCGCATCGAGTTCTTACTGGTTGTCTTTTACACAGGAGTTGCCCAACTGAACAACAGATTGTGCAGGCAGAGCATGGATTGGCGCGTGTTCGCGGTGATCTTGCGGAACGCCACATGGCGTTGCGCAGGAGAGAGGTATCTCAGGTGTGTTCAGCTTCCAGACTATCCTTTTAGTCAGGAATGGTTAGCTCATATTCGTACACAGCCAAAAGCAGACTCCAGCTGGCTGGGACGCATGATGCCCAGCTTCCGCGGTCAAGATGGTGAGCGCACTTCATCCGCTGGAAATAGAGTACGGTCTAAAGCTTGATCTCGTTGATCTCTGGTTCTCTCGTATTCAATAGAGTCCTCTAGTGCCATGCAGGAGATCACGGGGCTCGAAACACTTGAGGTTCAGATGCTGCGCAATTTGGAAGCTATGAAGGAACGAAGGAATCAAGTCTTGTTCGCAAGTACTCTCCGCGGACGAGTGTTTCAATGGGGTGGAAGGCTTTTTGCCTTGTACTGCGTCTACCGGACGATCATGGTGCGCCTCCATAGCCGCTATTGCACCGAGCATCCGTCTAATTCGCGCCACGCGTTCCACTAGGCCATCGTGAACCTGGCTATCCCAACTCGTGCTCTCTCTGCTGCTCCCTCAGAGGACGGTAGTGGCCCTGATATCACTTCCGGCACTGATTTCTTGACTCTGGCACTCGCGCATCTGACATCTTTACACCCTGCAATTTACTTGGAGCCCGAGGATGTCGCTGTTGTTTCACGCCAAATCAGTTTGGGCCTGGTGGGGATAATCATCCTGAGTAGCATCAGGCGAGTACTGAGCGGCGTTGCGAGGGTGAGTGTCTTCTTGACACAATACCGCGATGACATTGAATAACCTGTCTCCATGTATAGGCATTGCGAGTGTCCAGTCGTAATCTTGGAGCCTCTTTGATGCTGCTGATGATTGCGCAAGTGATGGTACGTCCAGCGACCCTCTTCATCAGTCCTTGCACATACCGACCACTGAAACACAGGGTATCTACCTCCTATCGACTCTCATCCAACTCAGAACTTCGTTTCCCCCGCCATCGCTTAGACCGGACATGGAGTCGGACGAAGGGACGATCAACTTATTTTCCACCCTTCCGGAATTTCAGGTCTTTGGCTCTCTCTTCGACGGCTCGTACCTTGTTGCGGCAGGTGTAACGGCGGTTGTACTATGGTTCGACGAGCGTATCAACGGTGTAGGCGTCGATGATACCTAAATCAATGAATGCTCTCTCACATTTGCTCGGCGTTGGTCTTCTTCAAGCCCGGTGCAGACAACTGACGTTTTGTAGGACATAATCCCGAGACATGAGAGTGTAATCGTCAATACGCATCTTCAAAACGTACCATCGGATGCCCTCTCATCGCGCGTTACTTGTGGGCGAAGCGATATGTTGCTGTTTCGGGCACCTTTGTGGCGTCAAGCCTTGGCGTTCAGTGACTAGCCCCGACACCCAAATCGGACCTCCCTCCCCCATCGTGTGACGCGTTTATCGCGACCCTATCAGTGCGTCCTTTCCACGTTCCCTCGTTGTCCATTTTGCGAATGCAGTGCTGAACGTAGTTAGGGTGGGTGGTCTCTGGTCATGCCTTCAGGCTGCCGCTAAGTCATCAGATGGACGTCAGAAAAGCCATTAAGTTTGGTCTGAAGGACGCTAACGGTGTGGGGTATAGGTGTCCTTCAACACTATATATTTCAAGCACATTCGGATACGCATACCATCCAGCACCGTTCAATGCCCTCGAGCCACAAGTCATGCGTCCTGTAAGCTACTGAGACAGTACGGGATTACCCGGACTACATGGAGTCAAGGCTTGCAAACCCTCTCACAGGCAAACCCTCTTTCCCCTTCCCCTGTCAGCTGAATATCCAATACCGCCTGACCTCGAGGCATTTGGTGGCAGTCACCATGGGTCCCCAGAATCTGTGTTACGACCTCGTCTTGCGATCTCTCCTTTGGGGATCTCACGCGGTCTTGTGCGCAGGCAGGGCATCCATTGATTGTGATCCTACCGAGGTCCTGTCAAAGCGAGTGAGCACAAAGAGGTGGAAAAATGATCGGCCTATAGAGGTTAAGTCCTCTAAAAACATGGTGCGTTTTCTAACGTTGTTGGCATTAGAACACCGTATCGCTGACAATGGACGCCATATCCAGGCACACTTTGTTGCGTCAGTCGTCGATATACAAGTACACTGCATAACATCGCTCCTTTGTCACGAGAACAACGTGATACGCTTGGCGCAATATGTTATTGAGGAACGAAACCTTGAGTTTACGCAGACAGCTTCTCCACAAGTCAGGTATCAGGTGGTACGCAGGGTTCGTTGGGCAGCCTGCATCGTTCGTATTCAGGGTCAGTGGCGAAATCATCCCAGGTCAAAAACGTTGCTTCTCTTGATGTGGCTTGTCGCTTTGATAATCTGATACTTCATGTAGGATGAAAGGCCGGGATCGCTCCAACGTTTGGAGAACTGCTGCTGATGAGCTGGTACGACATTGGTGGCCAAGGCGCCGTACAGGCCACAGCCGACCCGGCAATAGTGTGGGTGGTTGTGGGTTGCCGATTGTGACGGATTGAATCCTGGCGGCTGTCGTCTGCAATCGGTGAGTGTTCCGTGTCACTTGAATGGCATGAGCGCGGGGATTTAAACCAGGCAACTTTTACCAGGCGTCTTCTTTCCTGTATAAAGGTTCATCAGCCTCGCCATTTAAATGCCTTTGCTTCTAGGACAGCTCAACTCTGTTTTACATCCCAGATAATGCCCGCCACCGCCTCCGGTCGATATATCACCTCTAAGGACGGTACTCGGATCTGGGCCGATGACGCCGGTGTCAAGTCCGGTATCCCAGTTGTCTTCATCCATGGGTTCGCCTGCACCGCCCTCATATGGGATAAGCAGTTTGGTGACCGCACTCTCGCGAGAAACCTGAATATGGTCAGGTACGAGCTTCGGGGGCACGGTCGTAGTGATCATCCCGAGCACCCTGACGCATACGTTGGAGAGCGGTACGCCGAGGATTTCATGGCTGTCTGCGGCGCCTTTGGAATCTCTAAACCATTCGTTTGTGCATGGTGAGTATCTTCTACGTGATGTTACTCCTGCAATAGAAGCTCATGCTCTCCCTTAGGAGCTTCGGAGGTGTGTGATATTGGATACCACGATCGCCGTATTCTCCGTTGACTAACGCTCTTGGTTGTTTACCTAGCTCTCATACCGGTCGATGTCGTCGAGGCATTCGGACCCGATCAGATCTCAGGTGTGATCTATCCTGGTGGCCCTGCACTCACCCTTGACCTCCATAAGGAGTTCATGCATCCCTTCCTCCTCGACTTCATCGCTCTCATCACCAAAGACGCCGATGAGATCAACAAAGCCGCTAACATGTTCGTCGACTCCTGCCTACACAACCCTCAACACGCTCTCCCATTCGAGAAACGCCTGCAGTGGCTCGCGGGCTTCTTCCTTCCGTCAACCACCGCGCGCATGAACACGCTACTGCGCAAGCAGTCAAGTAAACGCTGGGAGAAGGAGTTCCGTCATAAACCACATCTTCTCATCCAGGGCACCGCAGATATGCACACCGAGACACACAAGCTGATTCCCATCGCTCGGAAGACGCTTCCGGAGATCGAGATCAAGCTGGTAGATGACGTTGGGCATGCGGTGGCTTGGGAGGCTCCGGATAAGCACAACAAGTATCTGTTGGAGTTTGTGAGGAGGCACCATAGAGCTCAAACCAGAGCACAGGCGGCGGAGAAGGTACTGGTCGACAAGGGTTTAGCTGGCAAGTTGGATGCTGTCGTCGGACCCGCCCTCGCCGCAGTAAAGCCTGATCCTGCTGTGGATGTGTCGCCAGCAATGCCGGTGCAGATGGACGTTGCTGTGGAGGAAGCCCCGATGGTTGTGAAGAGGGACGTTGTGGTCGCAGTGTAACTGCAAAGGTATTACCATTCTCCCCTCGCTCTGCGACCTCCTTAGTCTCCTTTTCCTTATGGATAACTTAAGCTGTCGACAGCTCTCTCACGCGTCCCCGCCCGCTCATCTGTTTACGCTGCTTCTATTTTGTATATTTGTATCACTAGTGTTTTATCACGTTCTCAGGAATTAATACTTAAGCACTCTCGGTATACTTCAGACGAAGTAATTCCTTGCTCGCAGAGCAAGGCTATCACTCCGTACTCTGAAGCCTCCCGATTTGCCAGCTGACTCAGCTTAGACGCTCTACTACAGCCACAGGGACGCACTGTGAAGCCTCTCGATCTGACAGCTTAGGGCAGTGCTTTCAATACATTTTATGCTATTGATGTGTTTAGGGCAGGATTCCTCATTCATGCGTACATCGTCAATTTCTTCAACACGATGAAATTCTGCAAATGATGGTACTCACATCGTACTTCTGATCACGATGATGCCATCCTTGATTGTACTTCACCTCTGCGTTCAGTTCCTCGTCCACCAGTTGCCTCAGGATATTTTCATCAAATTCTCGCAGAGTTCGAGCCGCCTCTCTTCCTCGACTGCGGGAAAGAGCAACATAACCGATCCTTGTGTCGATGTGTCTCAAACTTGAAGGAGATGTTGCAAAGCAACGGACTCTAACCACCACGACCTCCCCCAGTCTATCGTCCATGTTACCTTTCTCGCCAGTCACCCTATCTTCGATCACCCAAACGTTTCAGAGATGATTCAGAGCGCGTGTGAGCTTTAAGCTTGAAGTGGAAGTTATGGAAAGAACTTTGAGGTGAAGGTCATGGAAAGGTGCTGAGACTGACCAAACAATTCTTGGCAATCCTCCAAATAATCATCTTATTCTTTCATTCCTCACACAAGCGCGACTCACTGAAAACGCGAGCAAGGCTAGGCCGCGTCAGCGGCACTTTCGAGTGCATTGTCAGTGGTAAGCACTGATGATCATAAAACCCCAATTTGACCCGTCGAACGTTTCGTAGCCTCATGTATGGGCGCTACAACCTCAAGCAATTCCGCACCCGTCAGACATATGAGTCTCCGACTCGGGTATTCAAGAGGTTCAGGAAGTTTACGAACTACCAATGTCCAGAGACATTGGTGAGGCAAGACGAAGCCGTCCTCACCGACCTCGCTGCACTCTGCTTCCAAGTTCCGCCTCCGAGTCACCGCCAGCTTCGAGCCCTCACGCAGCGTTTCGACCAAGAACCGCTTGGTCGAGAGTCGCCTGAGGATCGTGTACTCTGTGCCCGGCCACTGTCTCTATCTTCGCACTGGAACACCCTCCGAACCCCTCGTGGCTGAAGCAGCCGTCAAGATCATGCGCCTCAGCTTACCCCCAGTATTCTCTCGGGGTACACAGATCACGGGGTGTCAGATACTGTAACTGGAGAAGGTAAGCGAAGGAACCAACTTTAAAACCTTTTCAGATCACCTCTACAGATATTACTGTACACTCACAAGCAGCATGCATCCCTCTCCAACTACCCTGCATTACACCAGACATTCCCCCATTGGTCACTCGCAGTCCCTACGATTCCCTTCCCTTGCGACTCCTCTCCCTCCTCTCCGCTGTCCACAAACCCGACGCCGTAACTCAGGCTCGCAGTGAATCGCGGGATGGGACACTTGAAGCCTAGCATCACCGGACACGCGCGGTCAACGGCTGTGCACGTCTCCAGACATGGGAGGAGTACACTGTATGGTGAAGTGAAAGACGGCCAGAATTGGTTGCGCGGAGGGGTGGTGGTAGATTGCGGAAGGAGCGCGGAAAGTGGTTGCTGTGGTTGTGTGTTCGTGTTCGAGAAGGAAGCGAAGGACCGGAAGGAGTTGAGGAAGGAGGGGGAATACCGACGGGAGTTTGTGGTCGGCGTGTTTCCGGCGACGCTGGGGTCATCCGGTCGAGGCTCGCCACATCTCGGGAAACTCACGGTGCACAACCACTTCCGATACGCCTCCTGGCAGTCTGAGCACGTCACTAGTGGGCTGTACAAATCCCTTCCGCATGGGTGGGTGAGCAGGGAGGTGGTGAAGTTTGTGAGGTAGGAGAGTAGGGGATCTGTGAGTGTAGCGGGCAGTGTTGACGCGTCGTGTGCGATGCCCGGTGCAGGCGGTGGATCCATTGGAATCGCATAGGCGGTTCGGGGACAGTAGGGAAGTGAGTGGACGAGTGGGCACGCAAATCCACCTATAGCGACACGTCTCAGTGACTGGACGAAACGCGGTTCAATGCAGACTGTACTCACCGCTCTTCGTGCTGAACATGATCTCATCACTCACTTTCGTGCCATCCAGTACCGCGAAAGCAGTGTAATTCGTACTCGGAGCCAACCCTTGTACGAGCCATTGCCATCTCCACCCTTCAGCTTCATCTCGAAGCCACATCCCCTCGCTCTGCTCTGATGAGAGCAATCTCATCTCGGTTCCTGCACCCCCAGCGGCGGCTCTCAGTGCACATCCTGTTCTGGGGATTCCAGCCGAACTAAGCGCAGAAGTCGGCGCAATAAACAGCTGATAATTCGGTGGGTCTGTTGGTTCAGGAGGAAATGTGAGGTTCGCTGCTGGTAGCGTGTAGTTTGGGTAGGTCGGCTGTATGCGGGGCGGGGGTGCGAAGGGCGGGGAGAAGAGCAACGCAATATTGGAGGTGGTGTCTCCAAGCAAGGGGAGGGATGCACCACTTGTGTGAGTGGGACCTACAATACGAAGGATCCATCAGCATACGGGTCACAAACTCCAAAGAACAGCCCAACGACTCACCTGTACTCGAGACTGCAACTTCGAAAGATTGCTGCTGCCCACTCGGACCTCCAATAGACACGCTCAGGAATCCTCCTTGTGTCAATGGCCCCGTCCACTCGCCTACACCCGTCGAATTCAATGCTATCTCCCGCACTCCTGGATCCTCCAAGTCGTCTGGACCCGGGTCTGGTATGCTTGATTCATTCGACAGAAAGAATCTAGTTGATGAAAAGGCCACGTCTATTGAGCAAGACGCGATTGTTATGGATATGGACTCGTCCGTTGCCGGTATGCTGAATACCGGTGGTGAGGGGAGATTGGACAGAGTGAAGGGTGTCAAACTGTTGATTCCAAGCCGTGTTGACGGCCTTGGCAATATGCTGGAAGGCGAAGGAATTGGCGGTGTCGCTGAAGAAGAGGCGGATTGCGGCTGTGCATGAGTCGAAGGTGGGAGGACGATTAATGCTTGCAGAAGTAGTGCGATGAGAGAGCGTGGTAGCATCAGAATAAAGAGAAAGCTTCGGACAAAAATACAGCAGGATTAAGATATGAAAGTAACCAGTACAGCAGCCTAAAAGAGACGAAAGTCCGGACGAGGATGGATGAAGAGTGCAAGTCTGAGGCGCCTTTCTTCAAAGTGGTGCTCAGCCCAATTTGGTGCTGTAGGAACAACTGCCTTCCAAGGGTAAAATAATGTTATATGTATCGCATTATGACCTGAATCCTGTCCGATGACCTTATCAAAGAGTCCGTGCTCGTGCTACGCAGATATACAACCCATGTAATTATCGAATCTCCGAATAACATCCCTTCAAACCAATATTGGTATCCTCCGTCATGCCCGGTTACGGACCCGTTCATGAGGCTCATGCCATGGCACTCCTGCGAAACAATGTCGTCAGAAACCGCATGGTATCCGCAGAATCAGATGGCTCACCAAGAACCTTGAATATCTCTTCTTCTGTGGCAGATGCAATGATCGTACCTTCACAGGTCTCTGACATCAGCAGCGCATCTTCCTTCGAGGAGGACAGCACTCACCATCATTGAGCTTCTCTCTCCTATTACTCGGGTTCCGAACAACACCTGAATATAGTCCCTTCTGATTCAGCGAATATCCCATCATGTTCGCCTTCATACGCATGGAGCGATTGAACTGTACATGTATAGGTAGTTCAGCGCTCATGATACCCGCTCTCTAAAGGAAAAACGCACTATGTCATCCCCCTGGTCATAAGAGATAAGTCACTATATATAATGCGCAAGTGATTTGAAACTTACCGTATAATACAGCAATGCAGCTCCTCTCGACTCGTACGGCACCGTCAGAAAATCAATTCGGCGGCGGCGACTATTCTCGTCTCTCCGACACAACCCACGGTAGCAGTTCTCAAGATCCATCCAATCATCTGGCAAATTGAGATCCTCAGTGACTATCCCGCGTTCATGACACTTTGCAAGAAGCTTCTTGAGCACTCCTGGCGATGAACGGTTTAGCAAATGACCATTGAGAGCGGGACTGACACTCGTACCGCTGTGCGTCTTGCCATCGTCCGTCGGACGTGTAATCAGAATGTCAATGTCTCCGCAATCTGCTTTGCCTCTGTCATAAAGCACCACGGTTTGCTTGAGAACGATATCACCTTATGAATAGGCGAAACGTACCTTCGATAGCTTCCCATAATCTCAACAAATAGCTTCGGATCGATCTCTAGAGCTGTGGGATGGAAGATGTGAGTTAGATCCGGTGGCGGATGGAAAAGCTTCGCCCGACCTACCTAACGGCTTAATCAGCTCAAAGATCTGTCTGGCTTCGTCGCGAGGCATCCTGGCGTTGATATCATCGTAGAATTGAATCCCAATGCGTTGGGATGCTGAGAGCTTCACTCCTGCTTTGCCGTTCTTCAAGTCCTCTAGTGTCCGACAGCCGTTTTGATACCATTTGTAGGCGGTACTCCGACCTAACTCGCGGGATAGATATCAGCAACTGCGACATTCGACGGGGAAATCCTACTCTTGACGCACCCACTCCGTAGATTCCTGTGAATAACTTAGTGATCTCGATGTCTTCAGTCCTCTCGTACTGGATGCGTTGGAGCTGTCCAGTCTCGATTATCTCCATAATCTATTGGGTGTGAGTATTCCGCTTCACCCGAGACAGCGTTACATCGTGAACGAACCTTCTGTGCTGTCTTGTCGCCAACTCCGAACAATTTTCGTGCTTCATCGTAGCTCCGAATTCGTGTGGGGTAGCTGCGCAGCGCACGCACAGCTGGAGAGATAGGTAATGAGTCGGGACAAAAGTGGAACAACGAGGTGCGTGTAAGAACCGACTGACCTTTGTTGTAGCTAAACACGCGCCAATGGTCTCCGTCAGATGGCTTTGCGTCATGCAAGGCCTTCAACTCTTCAAGCTCAAGAAGAATGACAATTCAGATTCCGCTTATATATGTCGTGAGATGGTATGACCGCAAACTAACCTTATCTATGACATCCTGGTTAGGGCATTTCTGGTCGGATGGCTGTTCGCCCTTCCTGTCACACGCAAACATAGACTTCTGTGGGACGACGTGTCAGCGAAAAGAACCGAACAGACAAGAAAGAGAGCGGTGAACTCCTCCCAAAGCAGTGCGTATTCAAACAGTATACGGAATACTCACCCCCTTCTGCACCGACCCATTGTCTCCACGTTTCAATGCAGTGACTGAACTAGACCCCCCACGTCTTTCGTCATCCGAAGCATTGCCGTCAGACTCTCCCTGCAGCTCCTGGAGAACAAAAGATGGTACGTCAGGGCCTAGTCTTGCGATATCCAATCCCCCTCGTGCTTACCTCCGCTTCCAATTCGGCCCGTGCCCGTTCATAGAAAGCAGCCAAAGGGTCCTCATCTTTCCTCTCACCCATCGCTGCGACCACGTTCAGCTGATTCATTCATTCATTGGATGAGCGTTGGTACTCTCACTTACTAACTGTGGCGTTCGGACCGGAAACAACTGCAGAGGACGACGAGGCTGATGGGCCATGCGAGGCAAGCTCTTTACGGCTAGCTGCAGGCTTATCCTGCGTAAAGGAGCTGTATTGAAGAAGGTTTAGAAATAAGCATGGATGAGTTGCACATGGAGGCAGAGAAGCAGACTTACGATATTCTGCTGAATTCAGCGGCGTCCTCACTTTCGGCGCGCTTGCTGGTATCTGGCTTCTCAATTTCCTTCCCCTTCACAGACTTTGCCTGATTTGCGCCCTTGAACAGCTCGTAGTCGCCATTGGCATTCACCCAATGCACACGCTGGCGGAACGACGCGTAATCATACCATTTGCCCATCTCACCATTCCTGTGGGAAATGATCCATTCCCACTTCAGCACCGGGATGTGTTCCGGGATGTCCTTGAGGGACCGTAAGCCTATCGCTTCGAGGAAAGTGCCTTTGGAGGCGTTGGTGATGATATGCGTTGTCGTCTCGGGGTCGTAGGTCGGAAGAAGCGTCGCACCACGGTCGACGAGCTAGACAATTCATTCAGGGTCCTCATTGTTGGGTCGATACGACGGAAGGACCGCGGACTTACAATCCTCATTTTATTCCTCGTACCCTCACCAGCATAGTTAAGGTCACCCCCGTAGAAGTAAATGCGCATCCCAGTAAGATAATTGATCCGGGGTTTCCAGTCCGGGCCACGCGCTTCCCGTTCCTTGAGGAGAGCGTGCGCGTGTTCCAATTGCGTGACGAGTATCTTTTCCTTCTTCTTAGAGGCCTTTTTCTTCGTGGTAGCCTGGGTGAGGGGAATTGCCTTCTTTGTCGCAGTTTTATCTGAGAGTTGGGCCGTTCCTTTCTTCACGGAGACTACCATGGAATTTGACGGAGTCGTGATGTTGCTGGTATCAGCCCGGGCCTCTGGTTTGATTTCTCTGGAACCATTGATCTTCTTCCGCGTCGCGCTTTGGGAGTCTCCGGCTGGCGTAACGGGAACATGGGAGGGATCTATGTATGGAAGAGTTGGGGTTGAGAACGGTTGAGAGGGTCTCGTGTCAGTGACAATGACGGGCGTGGCTGAAGAACCTACTCAAAGACCCATGGGATACTCGCTGTTTCGTTGTGTCGGCGTCATCGCCGTTTGATACTGATACAGCAGCCGCCAGGCCCACTTGACTGGTTCCTTTTGAACGGCCAAGTTCCTTATCGACTGGACCGTCCATCGCAGGCCGTCCTGGATGCGGAGATATGCGTCCTTGTTGTTTGGAAGCCAAACTTAATGAAACACATTGCGGTTATATTGATTTCTGTCCGATAAGAGTAGGGCTGCTAAAGGAACTTGCCTACTTTCCGCCCGTGATTGCCTCCCGTTGCTTGCTGCAGACACCGCCGTTTCGTCGATAGCGCTTATATGTAAAGGCTCATCATGGTCAGCCCTGCTCTTCTTCTCAGGTCGAGACTCAGACGTGGGGTCAGACATCTTCCGTTTTGTACTGTGGCAACTGCTCATAAGCACGATTCTGGATAGAAGTGGTGGGGATTTACCAGCTTACGGATGCGTTTGGTTCAGGTCCTTCCATGACCGAGGAGATTCCAGCATGCAGTGCTGATATAGTGGTCTCGAGATATTCGACAGAGTCCGATGTTTCATTGGAAATTCCTTGCTTTTCCCTGTCATATTCATATGGTTGCGGTGTGATGCCACCATAGTCTGAGACGGGCGATGTGCGAACCGATGGACCTCGATTAGCCCTGAAAATCATAGTTAGATAGTCAGCGAAGTACTTTGCGCCGAGTACTGGGAATCACTCACCTTGTCCGGTTTGCAGATGCGATCCGAGAGAGATAACTGTCAATTTCTTCATCCGCCACGTTCATGCGGTCTTCTTGTTCCGCAAAAAATCGTTGAAGAGAGTTAGTGACAGACATAATGATGAAACAACTTGTTCGAGATGAACGTCGTATTACAAGTTGACCAACTCTGTTTGCCGAGGAGGGACTCGGACATGGCCAAAGCAGCGGAGTCAGTTTCATAAGCGCTCATTTCAGATTCCATTTCGAGAACACATTTCCACGGTCGTTGACAGACTCCCAGTCTCACACACATCATGTCTGGTACAGTCAAGGCGGCATCCGTCTTTCTGACAACGATCAAGCTGGAGAGTCGCAGAGATGAGACGAGATGAATGCTGAAGTCGCGGCGATTCGAGAGCAGTACAATCTTATCTTGGAGTCTCATCGCCCGAACGCCTGCCAGTGAGGATATACGAAAAGAGTAGGATGATGGGGATACCGAGGATACCCCGATCCCACTCTTGAGGTCAATCCTACTAAACCTTCGGTAACACATCGACCTCGGCAATAGTATGAATATTCAATGTACAGTATGGCGAGCAAAATAATATTCATTTTTGGGGCTGCTCGGATAATGCCATATCCAAAACTGGTTGGTTATCGAGCGCCATTCGCACCAACTCAAAATCATCACTGTGTTCGCCCTACAGAAACTCTTTTCGTTATTCCTCCGTTTGACAGAACCATTATCGTCGCGGTCGGGGGTCTGCTGAGTAAGCCGTAGACCACTGACAAACAGCGCGAGGACCCAGGAGGAAACCCGAACATCCTATTAGAGGATATATCCAAGACGATCTTATTTTCGGCCTTTCGTATGCAGCATTTTGGCTGGCCGTCGTATGTCAGAAATATTGGACCTCGGCATTTTCAGGCGGCGCTGTGAGCATCCCGTATTGGACCCCTTTGTATATAGGTATTTCAGTTGTGGGGATCACCCAATACATGTACATTAGTCAACCC
The DNA here is from genome assembly GCA_021029105.1 of Cristinia sonorae. Classification (NCBI taxonomy): domain Eukaryota; kingdom Fungi; phylum Basidiomycota; class Agaricomycetes; order Agaricales; family Stephanosporaceae; genus Cristinia; species Cristinia sonorae. The sequence goes on along the minus strand of JAEVFJ010000033.1, from coordinate 52,576 downwards.
AGGGTTCCATGTGACGTTGCACGGTCAGAAGAGAGGTACTACGGTACGCACATGTGATCGGTCATCAGTAAAGGACTTACTACAGGACATGTAAGTAACTGTTTTTCGCCAACCTCGTGCGCACCAGAATCAGATATAAGAGCGATTTTTCATATTCTCCATACGCATACCCGATATACCCTCACATAGTACATTCAGGGGACGTAAGTACGACACAGTGTGGCAGAACATGCCGTCTGACGCTGGAGGATGACATGAATTACCCGATCTGGCTTTGGGGAATATATATGTTGAAAAATACCTTAAGCGCCTTTATTATTTAATCTTCGGCAGGAACGGCATGTAGAATTGAGATCACTCCACTTTCACCATCCTACTAAACACGGGGGGTCGGGGCGACCTCCGGTCGCCATCATCCTACTCTTTTCGTTATTCCTCCCTGCCAGTAATGGGGCTCGTCTTTCTTCTGACATGTGGAATGTACGGTCCTATGTGGCGAAGACAACATTTCTCCAAGGTACGTGTCTGGATGCTCGAATGTTGACTACTCTGACACGTACATGTAATACCAGCCCCCCTCCCAATGACCGAGATTGAATAAAATGGACAGATTCCATGTTTCTGCATCGAAAGCATGGAACAAAAATGCTGGCCTTTCTGCTGTCTAGAACTTGGGTTCCTTAGCAGCTCCCTCTTGGCGATGTCTGGAGTTAGAACAGATTGCCACTGGGACCCACTTTCAATTGAGCATGTGGACCCATGATTATTACATGGAGCAGGTGGGGGCTCGGATGTTTGTTTTCTCCATGACCTCGCTCAATGCATGACCACTTTACAGCACCAGAACTTGGCGAATCGGAGCATAAAACCTGCAGTGAAGAAAGGTATAAAGAGCCCTTATTTTGACCTTTCATTCGTCAGGTTCAACCCAAAGAAACAAATTCACAAGTAAGCGCATCGCCGTAGCGATCATTCAAAAAACTCACTGATATACCTTAGCAGATCATTACACGACTGCATCTACTACCATGGTTTCACTCAGCATTGGAAAGACCGTCGCTATCTCTCCCAACCTCGGGCCCAACGCACAGGCCACCGTCGAGTCCAGCACTTTGACCTTGGGTCCCGACAACTCCACCACCATCGATAACACCGCCCTTAACTTTATGAACAACCTAGGCGATGTTCTCCTCCACTTCAGCATTCGCCGTCAAGAGGACACCATCGTTCTCAACTCCAGGCTTGCCGCAGGTTCCTGGGGCAATGAGGAACGCTTGCCAAGCCTCACCCGAGCCTTCGGCCCCGTCCTCAATACTGCCACTATCATCGTCAAGGATGTTGGAAAGGAGTACCAGATCTTTACAAACGGCAACTATCTCACTACCTACAAGAAGAGGATCGGTGGTGAGGTCGAGCAGGCGTCCTATACCATCAACAGCGGCCAGGATTCCGCTCTCTCCAACCCCATCAAGGTTTCTGTGACTAACTGATCGTAAGCGCGTCCAGTGTGAAGCTCTCTGTGTGGTTGTTACTGATTCAACTATCTCTTACATAGGCTGGAATAATAGGAGCGTCGGGAGAAGGTATGGGATGATGATTGCCTCCGAATTTGGAACATTCTTTGAGTCCCGATCGCCTTTCAGGAAATGGTTGAAGCTTGAACGATTTTGTTATATGCAAACGCAAAAATCACATTGTATTGAATTGTAGTCTGTTGATCGAACTATTCGGCCTGTTCTCTAAACCTTGAATATGAGCCACGGCGCCTGAAGACGAGCGACACTCGACATCAATACGGGGTGCTCGGTTGTGTTTCAAAATTAAACTACATCATCCCACAGTGGTCGCTTGTATTCTTTGTGCAGGCATCGACGCACTTTCTGATTGATCTCGAACACAAAGCTTCGCTCCCACTGGCAGGAGAGACTGATCATCCCAAGCTTCTTGAGGCCGTCAACGTTTCGGGGTTATAGAAGATGACGTTACAGCAGGAATAAAATCACAGATCTGCTATACAGAGGTGATGATCACGAAGAAGCGGTGTGAAGCGACTCACATCGACGTGGTGGTCCACCACCCATATAACCAAACAAACGCAAATACTTACCTATCTCGTGCCCGGGTCTGGCGGCAAGAGATTCGGAGATTTCGGTTGCCTTCGGTGACCTCTTGCCGGGACAGGCCGGGACCTGAATGAATTTCGTCCCAATCGTGGGTTCTTGCAGATGGGCGTCGAATTCGGGCTGACGCAGGGCTCATGGCTGTTTATCTGCGCTAACGGGACAGGTTATTGTTGTATTCAATGAGATCCAGGACCCATAAGTGCACCTATCCATACACCAGAATTGCCTTTGACGCAGGAGGTTCTCCCGTGAAGTCCACAACTGTCATCTGACGGCACTTTTTGAGACAATCGGAAATTCGACAGAGAGAGCTCCAGACGCCGTGGACCACAAGTTCTTCCCTCGCCACCACTGCCAGCCAAATCTCGAATCTCGAATCCACTTCTCCTCGTTTTGTCAGCTACTCTGACGGAGCTCAATGCTCGCGGGGTTCGTTGCCAGGGAGAGATGGCTGATGCGGCTGCCCTGGACTGGCTAGTCTGTTTTCCCCTCTCCGCGGGTATCTGAGAATGTAGGGTCAATCAGATATGCGACTAGCTTGTCGAGCCATCGCTTCAGAGCAGATCTTGTTTGTCCCCTTTTAGGCTGCGACAAGCCTTGTGCTTCACGTTGGAAACCGACAGTGGCCTCTCCTCTTTTGACGCCAAACATCTTGGAACTCAACTTGTACCATCCACGTTACTTACAGACAACTCCAATCTTCGCCCATCGCAGAGAGATCAGTGAGTGAACTCACCGCACTTCGCGTCGCCCCCTCAGTCGTGATGGCGCTCTTTGCGCCCTGTGGTACTCCGACGATGCGGGCTGCGTTCTAATGTCGGAGTTGGCTGAAGATCCATTTTATCCTCAGCCCAAGATTAGGCTATAAAATAGGGTGGCGCCAATTTGGCCAACATCTTCGACTCCCGCAGCGCGAGGTTCTCGGTTATTCTCGTTGCTCTCCTCGACTATGGCCATTCACGCTGACGCTATCAGCAGTACAATCGCTTCAGCCATCATGGACCCCGACGAGGACGACCAAGCTGCAGGAGCCGACGAAGACGACCGGTCAGACACCAGTTCTGATATCACTGAACTCGACCCTTCCGAATTCCCTCAACACTTCCAAGAGCGGAACGGTCGACTCTTCCATTCTCATGGTGGCTCTCCGTATCCTTTACCAGTGGACACGGCAGAGCAAAACGTGAGTAACGTAATATCTTCCCAATCGCGATGGGGGGCATGCCCTCGATCTTCTGTGTCATTCCTTGCTTCCCTTGCTTCCGAGTGTCGACTTTTCGGACATACGATGGTGCTGACGTCTGGTTGCGGTCGTTCCAGAGGTCTAAATGGCAACATTACCTGTTGAAGACGCGCCTGGGTGCCAATTACTTCGGTCCCGTGGATCATGTTCTGCGGGCAACACAGGCACGACAACGGCGCGCACTGGACTTGGGGACGGGGACGGGCGTTTGGTGAGTCTTGGTTTAGCTCGCGTTTTAGACTCGTTCTGAGGATGGGGGGCAATGTTCAAGGGTGCTAGAAATGGCACAGCAGTTCCCTCATGTCAGGTTTGATGGGTTGGACATTGGTACGTCGTCATACATGATTGGCGCGTGTATGTTTTGAGTTACTTACTTCTGTTGAACTTTGTCCAGTACCCATCGCCACACGATATCCCCCCGCGAATGTCCGGTTCGAGATGCACGACATCGCTGAACCCTTTCGGTATGCCAATGGGACTTATGATCTCGTCCATGGCAGGTCGATTTCAATGGCTGTGAGCATCGTTCAACACGTCCTGCCAGTCCCGCTCCTTCTAATACGCCACACAGGTCCGTGATTATCCAGCACTGGTAGATGAAGTCGCACGGGTCCTCCGGCCGGGGGGACTGTTCGTAGGGTGCGAGTTCAACCGGATTCCCGCTATGGCACATGGCCGAGATGCATCGACACACCTTCCGCTATCATCCCGGTTCTTCGACGCTGTCAATCAGACCCTGTACTTTTCAAAAGGTATCTTGAACGTCGCACCTTGCATAAGCCGGATTCTCAACGCTTCCGACCATTTCGACGAGGTCCATCAACTCCGCGTCGAGATGCCTGTGGGCGGTGATCATTTTGGGACATGCTTCAAAGGTCTGCTCAAGATGTACGTGGAGGGGCTGAAAGTTGTGTTGTTAGATGCGGGGTGGTCGCGTGCGCAAGTGGATGATTTGGCTCGAGGGTATCTGCATGAGATGGAACATATTCCTGGTATGGTTTCAATCTATCATGCTGTTTATGCCCGCAAGCGAGCTGTGTGAGGTGTTGTATTGGTGCTGTATCACTTGGTCTATCTCCGAAACCCATGTTGTATGTCAATCCATGTACCCATCTATGCTGTCTGAATAAACGTATGCCCTATGGATAAGAGCAAGAATTCTATCGGAAGTAAGGACGATTTGTTATGTGCGTTGAAGCCAATCAAATGAGAAGAGTTAACAAATTGAAGCGCCTCGGCGAAATCCGGAGACCCCAACGTCCGCACACTTTCGACCGCCCCGACACTATTTCCCTTCGTCCGCAACACCCACCCTTCCTTTATTCTCAATGCTGGCAGCAAGGTCCTCGGCCGCGCGCAATGCGTCGCGTCTTCTCAGGAATTTCGCCACCGTCGCCGACACCGCAGGCGTGAAAGTCGCGGCAGTTGACAACGGCGAGCCAACGTCTGCTGTCACTTTCCTCGTCAAGGCGGGCAGTCGGTACCAGAACAAGCCTGGCGTTGCCCATGCACTTCAAAACTTTGCGTTCAAGGTGAGCACTCTGCACGTGCAATATGTGACGTAGGGGTCTGAAAAGCCAGGAATAGAGCACGGCCAAGCGTTCTGCGCTCGGAACTGTTCGCGAGGCCGAGTTGTATGGTGGTGTTCTGTCCTCAAGCTTGTCCAGGGAGCATTTGGCGTTGACGGCAGAGTTCTTGCGGGGCGATGAGTGAGTCCAGTAAAACTTTTCGCGTGTGTTTGGGGTGCTGACGGGAGCAGGTCCTTCTTCGTGGATGTCCTCTCGTCCTTCGTCACCGACGCCAAATTCACCCGTCATGAGCTCTCGGAATACGTCGCACCTGTCTGCGAGGCCGAGTCTACCACCGTTTCCTCTGACCCCGCTGCTCGTGCCATCGAGGTTGCGCACGGACTTGCCTTCCGCAATGGTCTCGGTTCCCCACTCTTCTCCTCAGGACACAATCACATTACCGCAGATCTTGTTCAGGAATACGCCTCCTCCGTATTCAGCAAGGGAAACATCGCTGTTTTGGGCACAGGTATCAGCCAAGAGACCCTCTCCAAGCTCGTTGAGAAGTCCCTCGCGAAGCTCGCCTCCACTTCCGAAGTCTCATCAACACCTTCCTCGTACTTCGGTGGTGAGACCCGCATAGACAGCCACGAAGGCCCACAGACCGTGTTCATTGGATTCGGTGCCACTGGTGCCCCTGCTGCCGAGCTCGCTGTCCTCGCAGCCCACCTCTCGCCCCAACCTTCCCTCAAATGGTCTCAGGGCCTTTCACCCATCTCCGCAAGCATCCCCCCTACCGCCTCCGTGAAGACGGTCTTGCTTCCTTACTCTGATGCCACGTTGTTCGGCTTCGTCGTCCAAGGTGAGACCGCGAAGGACGTCAAGACCGCTGCCTCAGCGGCCATTGCTGCATTGAAGGAGGTTGGATCTATCAAGCCCGAGGACCTGAAGAAGGCTGTCGCAAAGGCCAAATTTGCTGCTGCTAGCTCTATCGAGGGCCGTATTGGCTTTGCTAGCACCTTGGGTGCGAAGGTGGGTCCCAGTGTTTGTTGTACTCTGGTTGTCCGTTCAATCGTTCGCTGATCTCAAACTACTCCTAGGTTCTCGCGGGATCACCCTCAAATCTCGATGGAACTCTCTCTGCCCTTGACAAGGTCGATAGCGCTGCGTTCTCCAAGGTATGGGCTCATTCGTGCGCTGATAGTGGCATGTCCTGGGAACTGACATGATGTGAATTCACAGGCTTCGTCGACCCTGCTCAAGGCTAAGCCCACCTTCGTGGCTGTTGGAGATGTCCAGGCTCTTCCTTACGCTGATGAACTCGGGCTTTGAGTGCAAAATATAGATTATGTAGCGTAGATGCGGGTTTCTAACAACTGAATCTACTCTGTTTCTCTTTGAAAGAGGCTTGATAACTTCCTGAGAGGCTGAGACGTGTTGCCATTGTCAAACTGATTCGTCTGTGTCTTGACGTTTGAAACTGTCGACATTCAGATGATATCACGGGTCGGTAATCTCCTGGGTAGGGCTGGGACCTTCCAGCTTCTTTCGGTGAACCGGCAAAGGGGTGTTGCTAGAGCAATCTGTGTTCGCTGAGTGCATGTCCGAGGAAACACGTATTGGTACGTTCGTATCCTGGCGAACGTGAGCGTGTAATGCGCTGAGAATGCTACTGTTGGAGACCTGTTCCTCCTGATGCAGAGATACGAAAGTTCGGAGGGAGGGGAATAGACGCCAGGAATCGTATCTGGGAAACGCCGGACCAATGGGAAAAGAGAACGGCGGGGACTTGGTGAGGACTAATCGGCGCGAGTTTGCTTGCACAAGGGTAAATTGCCAACCCAGTCAACAATTCGCAAAAAACCGGCGCGAGACATGGCCACCCGCGGATCCTTTCCTCTCCTCCTCCCTCCTCCCCAGAAATTCCCCGAATAGGCCACTCCCCCGCCCCGACCTCCCTCTTTTCTACGTCCCCGCCCTCGTCCTCGTCGTCTACTCATGTCTGCCGACGTCGAGATGAGCAGCTCGGCGCCGTCATCCGGTCGTCACTTCCCGTCGCCACATCATCACTCTCCCATCGTCGTCGACGACCCCGACCCCTCCGTCCCGTCCCACTCCCCCGCCGTCCCTCCTCACCCCTCGACCAGCTCGCCCTCAGCGTCGTCTGCGCCCGGCGCCGCCCCGTCAAAGTCGGCCGTGGCGACGATAAAGGAGAACGGGAAGAAGAGCAAGCCCTCCTCAAGCGCAGCGGCGGCGCCAAACGCAGCAACTGCCGGCGCCAAATCCAAATCCACAAAGCCTCCTCGCTCGCCATCGCCCTCCCCGCCCCCGCCCCCTGTGCGCCCGCCGCTCCAGACCGTCCGACTGGACATCAAGCTGGGCGGTCAGGACAACTATGCGGTGGATATTGCGGCGCTTGCGAAGGACACTGGTCAGCGTGCTTCCACTCCTGTTCCGGTGGCGAAACCAGACTCTAGCGACGACAGCCACTCTGAGGGGGACGACGACGGCGAAGAAGATAAAGCCCAGACGAAGAAGAAACGGAAACGCGTGTGTACTCCGTGTACATGACCATGTGTTCTCTGCAACTACTAACACTTTGGGTTGTTTGCAGAGAAATCCCGCGGCCGAGTATTATGATGTCTCAGACCCGTTCATTGACGACTCCGAGTTGACCAAGGATGAACGGACGTTCTTTGCGGAAACCAAACAACAGGGATTCTACGTCTCGAGCGGACAGGTTGCCTTGCAGCACAACGCGTACGTAGTCATAGCTGTCTATGTTTTGTCTTCCATCTTCCCTTCGTCGATCCCTCTCATTCTGAAGGTTTTTATTGATATCTTCAACTTCACCACGACCACACCATGCCACACCTTCGTGAAATTGGTATCTATAATTCCGCTTGCTTACACTTATTTCACAGTCCACAAGCCAAGAAGCCCAAATCTCGCAAGGTCAACATCCTTGCTCCCGCAGCGTCTGTATCTGCAGCACTTGCGACCCTCCCCGCCTCTCTTGCGCCTCTCTCCCTCAACGGCGCGTCAGCCTCGTCAAGTAAGCTACCGCCACCGTCACCTCGCAAAGTATCCGTCCCCAAGGCGGAAGGCACACGCGACGCCCCGATCTCACTTGAAGATGATGACAAAGCTAATCTCAGTGCGCTGAAGAGAAAGGCAACGAATGAAGGGGATGCGTCTGTGAGCGTGAACGGGGCGAGTACGGCGAGTACATCGAAGAAGAAGAGGAGGGTTGAGATCAGGCCCTTCCATCCTGACTTGCAGGCGATGATAGAACAGTTGAAGCTGTCCATTGCCGTAGGTGCGTGAAACAAGCTGTCTTCAGAGCTCTCTCCCCTTGACATATCGTCCTGTCCTCCAGAGAACTTCGAGCAGAAGGGCAAATTCCCGCCAGCTCTGAAACCGTTTCTTGGCCAGGTCGCGCTGAAAGCGATCGTGCTCGGCGAATACGACGACAACTTCTTCAACGTCATGCCTACGCTCTTCCCGTACAACAAGTTCACGATGACGAAACTGATCAAGCGGACGATCTGGCGGGACCACATGAACCTCCTGACGGACAGACAGAACGCATGTCTGGAGAAGCTCGCTCAGCTTGCTCAAGAGGGGTTCCCCAAGGCGAAGGAAGAGTACGAGAAGAGTCTTGCGCAATGGGGTGCGTTTTACCTTTTTCTTTCTTTCGTTTCCGTCTCGTCCCCCTTTGACACTTTTAGCTCATATGTGATTTTGATTTACCCATACAGAGAGACGACAAGAAAAGGCCAAGCAGGACGCAGAGGCTGGACCGTCGTCCGCCGCCGCCGGCGGTCAGGTAGCCGCTTCTGCGGAAGGAACGCCTGTGCCGTCTGACGCGCAGCCGACGCCGAAGGCGGGGACGAGCAGTCTGCCGGACGGGCATGAGAGCGAGCATGAAGGAGAGGGCGGTGCGGGGGGCGCTGGAGGGCCGAAGAACGCCAAGGACGCGCATCCGCCGACGAAGAAGTACAGGTTGACGGAGGACATGAAAGCGTTGATTTGGCAGTTGGTGTGTCTGAGCAATGAGTGCTGCAGAATTGAGAACGAGAAAAAGTGAGTGGGTTCGGTTTGGTTTTTGGTTTTTGTGGCGTTTTTGTGCTGATGGGGGTTCTGCAGCACTTTGGAGGCGAATAATCAGGTTGTCAGTGAACAGGGTGTGAGGAAGAATTTGTACCAGAAGGTTTGTTCTTTTCTGTCTCTTCGCCATAAAGCCGTGCAGCTGAATCTCTTCACCAAGATCGTCGCTGCATTCCCCGAAGGATGGCTCTCATCTGGTCAGATTTCTCGGGATGGTATGTCTTATTTCTCCCTACCTCGCTATACTTCACTCAACCAATCCTACAGTGAGCGTAATGAAGAAGAAGTACGAAAAGGACGCGATGGAAGATTAGGACATCGCCATCCTCATTGGGCATACCTGTGATTTTTACTCAGACTTTTTTCTTTCGATTCCTCTACCTGTCCCTTCTTTCCTTGGACATGATTCTCGATTGCAGACTACGCTACAACTCTTCGTTGATTCTCTTGTGTCTTATAGGTACTTTATGTAGTTTATGCGATACTCTATCTCTACTGCTATTCTTTGACCATATACTTGTTCTCTGCCGTCAGGAATGCTTGAGCCCTTACGGGTACACCTCCATGCGTTTTCAGCACGACGCCCAAAGCGCGTACGCCACTCATACCGGGGGCTCTAAGGCTGTCGAGGAGGCAGAGAAGCCTCGAAGATCAATGAGTCAAGTCGAATCTAGTTCTTGGCCCTCTCAGGGTGAAATTGGGCGTACGCCGTCAGCGAGTACGCCCTTGAATTGGCCGTTCGCCACATCAATATCAATGACATCAGACAGAACTGTTGAACTTTGAAGGGGGCCCGATGATGGAACAGTTGCCCTGCTCGAGAGCTCTGTTTGCTTTCTCCGAGAGATCAACGATTGGCGCGATTTGGGAGAGTCTCGGTGTTCATTGAGAGCACACGTTGTGCCCGTTCAGTCGACCATAAAAGAGCTAGCGTCGACCCAAGCCATGTATTTATTCAGGGCTCATGGAGGGGACGGATGGAGCATTTTGGAGGGAGGATCACCCGACTCAAAAGATACCGGCGGGATTTCCAATAAAGGCAGCTGTGCTACTTCTTTTGATGTTATCAGACAAAACCCAATTTAATAAATACGGCGATGACATCCCCCCTCTTATATGCCGACCTGCCCAGTGCTCCTCCTCCCTAATCTCCCCTCTCTATCACTCTCCCCTCATCATCATCAATGGCTCCAACAAAGGATTTCGGCGTCGGCTCTGTCGAGGTCGGCGACGAGAAGGTCCAGGGCGGGTCCCGACCCCGCCGTCTTGCGGTCACCAAGGACACACTTGTGACCACTCCTCTGGAAGGTATCAACACCGTCTATGACGTCCTCGAATATGCCACCCGCACACACGGGGCCAAGGAGGCGTTGGGGTGGCGCGACATCGTCGACGTCCACGAGGAGCAGAAGGAGGTCACGAAGATTGTCGGCGGAAAGGAAGTCAAGGAGACCAAGACGTGGAAGTACTTCCAGCTGAGCGACTACAAGTACATGAACTTCCTCCAGGTCAGGGAAGCCGTCTCGGAGGTTGCTCGTGGTCTCGTCGACCTCGGCATCACCACCGACGACGTGCTGAACATCTACGCGTCCACACAGTGAGTCAATACTCGGTTTACATCATTTACGTCAAACCTCTACTGACGCACTCTCCAGTCCTCACTGGCAGATCATGGCGCATGCATGCTCATCGATCAGCACGACCATCGCTACCGCGTACGACACCCTCGGAGAGAGTGGCCTGCAGCATTCGCTGAACGAGCCTGACTGCAAGGCTGTGTTCACCAACGCCGACCTGCTTCAAACTGTTGCGAACGTTATTGGCAATGTTCCGACCCTGAGCCTTGTTATCTATGACGGCGACCCCAAACCCGCGACGTTGGAGAAGATCCGTACTGCTCGCGAGGGCATCAAGGCCATTCACCTGAACGACCTTCGCGAGCTCGGCCGCAGCAAGTCGACTGACATACTCAAAGACCGCATCCCCACCCCGAAAACTATCGCGTGCATCATGTACACCAGCGGTTCCACTGGTGCCCCGAAAGGTGTCGTCATCCCCCATTCCAACTTAATCGCCTCCCTCGGCGCCATTCAGACCATCCTTGGTCACAATTTGCGCAGTGACGACATTTATTTGGCCTACCTTCCCCTCGCGCACATTCTCGAATACGTCGTCGAGCTCATCTTGTTCTTCCTCGGCGTGACGTTCGGTTACGGACGCGTCAAGACCCTCACCGACGCCTCTGTCCGCCAGTGCGTCGGCGATATCAAGGCCCTGCGCCCCACGATCATGATCGGTGTTCCCGCAGTGTGGGAGATGATTAGGAAGGGCATCACTGCGCAGGTCAATAAGGGTTCTGGGCTCAAGAAGAGCGTGTTCAACGCCTCGATGACGATCAAGAAGGCGAATATCCCCGGTCTGACGAACGTCGTTGACTCAGTGGTCCTGAGTCAAATCAAGCAAGCCACTGGTGGACGTCTTCGTCTTGCTCTCTCTGGTGGTGCCGCGCTCAGTCGCGAAACCCAGGAGTTCTTGTCCCTCGCTCTCGTCACCATCCTGCAAGGTAAATAACACACCTCACCATTATTTGCTTTGAACTTACATTTACTTGCTTTTCAGGTTACGGAATGACCGAGTCCTGTGGTATGACAGCCATTCTCCCGGTGGAACTCATGCAATACTCGTCCGTCGGACTGCCTACACCTTCCGTCGAGGTCAAGTTCTTGGATGTTCCCGAGGCCGGCTACTTCTCCACCAACGACCCACCACAAGGCGAGATCCTCATCCGCGGGCCGTCCGTCACTCCCGGGTACTACAAGCGACCTGATCTGAACGAAGACCCCACCATCTTCACTCCTGATGGCTGGCTGAGGACGGGAGATGTTGGTCAATGGAACAAAGATGGCACGCTCTCGCTCATTGATCGGTGAGTTCAATGTTCCTCGTGATGTCCATGAGGATATGAAACTAACAGTGATTCGCGATACCTTTCAGTATCAAGAACTTGATAAAGCTGCAGGGTGGAGAGGTGAATATCATCATACGTTTTTGCTTCCAACATCCACTGACTGATACTTCATCTTTTTTTTTTTTCTTTTTCACTTCAGTACATCGCCTTGGAACGCCTCGAATCCGTGTACAAAGCGTGCAACCTCGTCTCGAACATCTGCGTGCACGCGTCCGAAGACGCCAAGCAACCGCTCGCGATCATCATCCCCAACGAAGTGCACCTGCGACACGCGCTCGGGCGGACCCCCGTCCCAGGGATCGACGCCGCGCACACGTCGCTGCCGGACCTGTGCCACGACGACCGGGTGAAGGCGCTGGTGCTGAAGGAGTGCAACGCGCTCGGGAAGAAGAACGACTTCAAGCCGATGGAGATGCTCGAGGCCGTCGTGCTCACCGCGGAGGAGTGGACGCCCGAGAACGGGTTCACGACCGCGGCGCAGAAGTTGAACAGGAAGAAGGTCAGGGACGCGTTCAAGAGCGAGATCGACGAGATTTACAAGAAGCAGTGAGAACGTTGACGGCCGGCCGGGAGGGCTTCGTTTTTCGCCGTCACCCTCCCTTTTTCTCTCTTTCTACCTTCCTCGTGTGTTTGTAATGGTCGACGGTGTGTAGGAATGGTGTTCCCCCCGAGATAGACAATAACCGTTGAACTCGTCTCTCTCTCTACTCCCTTTTGTCTCTGTGTCTAGTTTTGTGGGCCTCCTTTTTTTCTTCTTCCTTCCTTCCTTCCTTACCCAAAGTACTCGAAACGATCTTCATTGTATTGTATATATACCAAATGATTATTCGCCCTTGCGTTTGTATACGACATGGTCTCTCTTGGTTGAGCTTCGTTACCGAATCAGTGAGGCGACGAGTGTTTCATTGTAATGGGCTCTCGTTTCAACAACCATTGACGTTCCCCCCAAATCCTGAAATATACACAACAGCGATAACAAAACTCAGCGTAAGTGCAAGTATATATTCATGTGCGCGCACCAATGAGATGAGAGCAAAAAGAAACAACAGAAAACAAAAAACAGAAACAGACTCAGACTCAGATTGACACAGGGATGCGAAAACGAAAAAAAGCAGGAGTAAGCGACAAACGAAGCAAAAAACAAAAATAGGGGATCTAACCTAAACCACCGAAAGCGAGAAGCGAAAACCGAAAGGGTTGCACAGCGAAACCACACCCCAACACCCCACCACACACCCCAACACCACACCACTCACTCACTCATCCGAAATAATATTCCCAATACTCAACGGATTCTTCTTCCCCGCTCCTCCACCTCCGTGCTGTCCGTGATGATGTCCGTGATGTCCGTGATGAGGATGAGACGACGACATCCTCACGTCGGGAGATTCCCTCCCTCTTATCGGTGCTAGTTGGATACGCCCCGGTCCTGGACCTGGGGCGACGGGGGCGATGTTGGTGGTGGGGTGGGCAGGGGTGGGAGCGTATGGATGGTGTTGTGGGTGGTGAGGGTGTTGTGGATGGTGTTGTGAATGGTGTTGTGGGTGTTGAGGGTGTTGTGGATGTTGTGGGTGTGGATTATGCTGAGAATGGTGTGGATGCTGAGGATGATGCTGAGCATGCGGATGCGAATGCGCAGCAGACGTCGAAGCCTGCGGTGGCGGCAACGTATGAGGATGAGGATGCGGGTTATGAGGATGATGTGGATGATGAGGATGATGATGCGAAACCGAGTGCGAATGCGAATGCGGATGAGGCAAAGGCGCCGCCGCATGATGTCCATACGCATCGAACCCCTGCTGCTGCTGCCCTCCCCAATGCTGTTGCTGCTGCTGCTGCGGTGGCGGGGGGAACGACGCTCCTCCTCCTCCGGGGGACCCAGCGCTCGTCCCCGACGTAGGCGGTTGATTCCACTGGTCATGTGGAGGCGGCGGAGGAGGCGGGACGCCCGAGCTCGTAGGAGGACCGCCTCCATACCCGCCATACCCACCCGATGGATTCAACGACGCATACCCAGATGACTTCCCCTGCTGCTGCTGCTGTTGTTGTGATTGCTGTGGTTGCTGTTGCTGGGGTCCTCCACCTGCACTCCCACTCGCATACTGCGCTTGAGGGGGCGCACCAGGTTGGAACGGCGGCGGATAATGCGCCGCCGCGTGTTGCGGTTGTGGCTGGTGCGGTTGCAACGCCTGTGGTGGCGGGAACGATCCGTACGTCCCCGCACCAGCACTCGCACTCGCACTCGCGCCCGTCGTCGACCCCGTCCGACTCGCCTGTCCCGAACTCCCCGCCGCACCCGCGCCAGCGCTCCCACTCCTCTCCCCCTGTCCCTGTCCACTCGAACTCGCATACTCACCGTACCCACCCTGACCAACAGGACTCCCAGGACTAGCCACCGGCCCCGCACTTCCTCCATACCCATGCCCATGCTGTTGCTGTTGCTGTTGCTGAGGTTGACTCTGCTGAGGCGCATGATCGTAATACCCACCGTAATGACCCGGAGGAGGAGGTGGAGGAGGAGGATGAGGAGGCGGGTACGAACCTGGCGCGGCGTACTCTCCGTACCGCTGGTGGGTAGCATGCGGTGGTGGAGGGTATGAAGGATGATGAGATGGATGGTGTGCGTAATGTGGGTGTGCGTATGGGTCGTAAGTGGGCGGAGGAGGTGCGCCCCATGATGGCGGTGGTGGTGGTGGGTATGATGGATGGGTGGGATGAGGGGGTGGGTATGAGGGGTGAGCTGTGTGTGGAGGCGGAGGCGGCATGTGCGCGTACGGGTGTGGATGTGAGGGATGGGGTGGAGGGGGGCCGTAATGATGAGGCGCAGGTGCTTGGGGAGGAGGCGGTGGCGGGGCATGGTGAGGGTCGTAGTGATACCCAGTCGATGGCGCAGGTGCGGGTGCAGAGAACCGATGGTCATACGGCGGGTACGCATGTTGTTGCTGGGTATGCGGAGGGGGTTGGGCCTGCGGTTGGACTTCCGGCGCATGCGACGGCGTCGTCATCGAAGGATCAATAGGCGTCCACGCGCTCTGCGGCTGGGTCGTCGCGCTCGTCGGACTCGAATCCTCCATATCCGCCGACGCAGTCGCGCTGGTCGTCGCGTTCACAGGCGTCAACCCGATCATCCCATCGCCCGGCCCCGCATCCTGCCTCGCTCTCTTATGCTCCCTCCTACTGCCCAAACTCACACTCGACGACGACGCAGCGGTGTGAATCGAGATGTTCGTGCTCGAGCTTTCCCTCCTCAGGGGCCCCGAACCAGTTCCAGTGGTCGACATCGTGGAGACAGACCCGATCGACCTCCTTCTCCTCTCCCTCTCCCTCTCGATTTCGCGTTCCTTCTCCTCCTCCATCTCCCTCTCGCGTTCCCTCTCCCTCTCCCGCTCTCTCTCCCTCACGCGCACCCTCTCCCTCTCCCTATGCTGCTCCCTCTCCCTCTCCTCCCTCTCCTCTCTCCGTTCCTCCGTCTCTTCCACATCCAAATCACCTATCCTAACCGGCGGATCCGAGCTACTAGGGAAGTGACTTCCAGCGTGAGAGTTAGCAGGAGGCGGTGGCGGCGGGATCTCCAAACGCATAGGAATGGGGTGCGGGTTGATAGCTACAGGCGTGCTGGCATTGTTGCTTCCCCCTCCTGACGAGTTGCTTCCTGACGAAAGACTTGCGCCAACAGGCGGAACGGTCAACGGCGGCGGCGGGTGCATGTCCAATCTCGCCGGCCCACCTGCGCCATTGAAAGGCTGGTCGTTGAGTCTTACTGGTGGATCAGAGCTACTCGGCAATGTAGGACCGTTCCCTGCGCTGTTGTACCCGCTATTGCCACTTCCTGGGGGAGGATCTAAACGGACCGGTGGACCAGACGAGCTTGGCAGATGTGAGGTTGAAGAGGAGTGTGGGAGGGGAGTGGGGAGTGCGTGGGGTGGTGACATTGCCTGCATTGCCATTGGTCTCTTGCGTACGCGAATGTCTTTGCGAATGCGGATTTTGATACCTTGGTCGGCGAGGGAACATGATAGCGGAGTAGATTCTATGTACAAGTCAGATTTAGGAATGTGAGAGTTTGCGAGGCCGTGCGTACCTTCCATCCCTGGGAACTTCTTTGCTGTGTAAACGTAGAACGGGGTGGAGAATATCGACTTGCAGTGGTAGACGTTCGATCTGGACAGATGTAAGGACAATACAGCACATAGAGAATAGAGGACTCACCCGACGACCTCGAATAGGCTCAACTTTAACCGATAGCTTCCCTCTGTCCTCACACTCAGATCTGGAAACACGAAGAACCCTGCATCTTCATTCCCATGCTCCGAATCCTTCAGGTGATACAGTGACGAAACGACTGAGCCTGTTGTGCACCTTGTCTTACCATCCTAAGAACAGCATTAGCAAAGAGACAGCTATCATGGAAATGCCACACGGACCTTCAACCAGTGCAACTCGACATCCTCGTCCGGCTTTGCCAAGCTGGCAAACATGAAGTAGTACGGGTTCTGCAAGAAGGAAAGGGATGAAGTGGGACTGGGAGCCTCTGAGGGCGATACCGATTGAGTTAGTAGGAGGACCTTAATGGTAAGGTTACGACATACCCGGGGAACTGGCACGACTTGAGGTACTCCCCGAGCGTTTGGCGCTGTGGTCAATCACGCGCAACTGGACAATGGGTGGTGGGTCGATTGGACGACGGTCGGCTGGAGAACGAGAGTTAGCGTACAGTCCGCAAGCAAAAGCAAGAGGTGGCGAAAGCAACGAGTCTGGGATTGTGAAAGGCGCGTGGGGGCGCTAGGAGAAAGGGAGAAGGAATTTGGGGCTTTCATTCCTGGCATAAGAGAAGAAATAAACCTTTACCGCCGACACCACACATTCTGGCCTGCTTTGGCTCCTGGCGGACGGTGAGCTCGTACTCTCTGAGGTCGAGAGGACGTGCGTGCGCCATTTCGGGCCGAATGCAGGGATTGGGCGAATGTGTTTATTGTTTTCCGGGGAAAGAAGGAGAGTCAGTGTTGGGACGTGAAGAGGAGGAGAGAGAATTGGAGGAGGAGTACTTGTACACTCTCACTTGATGGACAGTGGGAGGCACAGGTCTGTCCCAGCACCCTGGGTCTTCGCATTCCGCTCCCTTGGGTTTCTGTGAGCCCCCGCCCTGTCGCGGCAATACAGCGTGTATAAGAACGCTGCTTCCGCTGGCAACCAGCCCTCCATCCTCGCTCAGACGCAGCAGCAGCCACACGCAGAGCGAGCCTTGCGCGATGGGAGACGGGGGACAGAGATGGGTGCGACCCGGGACCAGGGATTTGGGCATGCAGCATCCGCTCTCTTGGGACGAGTGCCGGAAAAGACACACACACCCGCCCTTTCCCTGTTTCCAGCTGGGGGCGAGACAGACGAAACGGACAGCGAACAGCATCGCCCACGTCGAGGACAGTGATGGTCACAGCCACGTTCACAGCAGGACCGCGGGGGGACGAGGGGATGGGGAGATGAGAAACTCACAGATGCTCGCGGTCGTACTCGGAGTGGACCGGGAGGGTTGCATGGATGAACTGGTGGGGCTGGTCGTCGTCCATGGCCGCCTTGGGCGGGGTGCGGTGGGAGTCGGTGGACGTGTGTGGGTGGTCGGCCGTCGTGAGCAGTGTTGAGGAGGAGGAGGAGCAGCCTGAGGATGAGATCGTGAGCCAATCGCATCATCTCGCCCCCACGTGGCATCCCCGATCACCCGTGTCCCAGTTCCCTGGTTTCGGGCACACGCAAGCGCTGGCCACTCCTTCGTGGCGTTCACGTTCATGGGTCTGTAACTTATCCGCTTCCTGGGATAGCAGTCACTTCGTATGCTCGTGCTCGCCTAGACGTGCATCCCAGGAGCACCTGCACTACACTGCCAGGAAGAACTCCACCCCCCAAAAGGCAACCCCGTCCTCGCATCACATCTCCTCTTTCCCATTCTCAGGCCAACCCACGTTAAAATAAGTAGACCCCCCCTCCTGCGAAACCTCTTCCTCTCCTTGTCAAATCATCCACCCCCCGGGTTGCGGTTTTGTTGATCACCGGGTCTTGGATGTTACTCGGAACGACTGCGCAGGTGCCCTTAATGTGACACTGACGCGAATCCCCTACTACTCTCATACATGGACACTCATCACCGACACCAAACCGACTATACACCCGTTTTCCCTCTACCGGTTCGCCGTCCCCACTTCCCGGGACCTTCAAACCTTCTCACGTTGGATGCGCGATGTGAACTCTGTACGCACTTAGGTTAGAGCTTTCCGACATGCCCAACAAACCCGAATTGTGGTTTTCACCCGCTCCTCTCTAAATCTAGTCTTAAGATTGCGGAGTTTGCCCAGTTGTTCATCTCGGGTTCTCCTGGGGGTGGTTCTCATACTCCAGAGGCTTGTTGTTGCCAAGGTTCCCCTGCCTTGCAACGCATAAACGAATGATCTCTCCTAGAATCGACTGCAAATGACGGCGTGCGGACACCACATACAGCGAAGTTCTACACACCACCCCACATGACCCGCATATAGGTGCACACTATCACGACAATACGATTACCACCAACCGCGTCAGCATGGGAGGGGTGAATGGACGTTGTAAGTATCGGAACGCTAACTTTCTCCCGCAGTCCATCCGCTTCACTCGAATTACAGGAGATCCTACTTGTGGCGCTAGCCCGTGAGCGTGGATTCTCAGAACAGTGAGCATATAATCACTCCCAAGTTGGATAAGTAAACATGATTATTCCATCAGCTGGGTCTCGACGCTTTTTTGGAGCTATTGCGACGTCTATGAGTCAAGAATACACACTTTACGCTGCAATATCTCGAAGACTTTTGTTCTATTCGGGTACCCAGCTTGAAGTATCCAACCCGTGTTCGACCATTCATCCGCACCAATTCACCACTTCAGACGTTACGCGGCACCGTTTGGCGTTGACACCCTGCAGATCAACGCTCGAGAAAGGTTGGCACAACTGGAACGGTGAATGAGCGGAACGAACCGTTCAAGCGGTCTTCGTTGAAATCAACTCTCGGGAGCGTTGCAGGTTTGTGATACATAGTCCCGGGGGGAAGCTCTCAGACAGTGGTGAGTCGTGATAATCTCCTGAATGCTGCATGGATCCGACGCTGATATCACCTTCAGGTTCCTACTAGTACGTTTCTAGGCAAATGGGAGTGACTACCTATGCTGCACCGTATCAGAGAGTATTCAGTCAACCCCATCCGCCCGCCCCGAACCTTTGTCAATCGAGCCCTTGACGGCAAAGAAAATACGTCGACACCAGTCATTCTTCTTGTCAATCCCCGCCAACCTGAATCCGGTATCGAGGCACTCTTTGTGGGTCATCTGGTGCTACCAAGGACTCGAAGTTGTACAAGTCTTGCGGTCACACGTAGAAAACATAACTGACCTCTCACTCAGGCTCCTAGGGTCCGAGTCGAACATCTTCACGATAACTCCGAGTCGTTCAATATTCCAACCAGGGGGGAAGGTTCGGGTGTGGCGGTAGACTACTCGTTGTTGCATACAGCGTTCCGGGGGAAGATTCGCAGTACGGACCAAGACAGAGCCCTTGCCAATGTCCAACCTGGATAACTGAACCGCCTCGGGAGCCGATGTCCCTCAGGCTCAGAAAATCTGTGACTTTCTGGTCAGCATGATGGGGTACTATGTACATACTCACTTCTCTTTTTTTCAAATTTTGTTTCCCCTTCAACAAGTGAACCTTTCATAATCCAGCCCCCCCTGTGAGATCGTTGCAGATCTCCGCTTCCGGATCCGCACGATCTCCGGAATTCGCTGAGGATCTCGTTACAGGTGTTCATCCACCACACAACCCAGAACACTCGCCTCTTCGATCGTGGATCACAAGAGGCAGCGTTGAAGCTTGAACCTTAAGGCATGCAAGGTACACTCACCACTCACCCAAGGAGCATTCTCCCCTCCGACATCGAAGGACTGTGCTCGCCGACTCGCCGAGATGACTGCCAGTGGGGGGTTGACAATGCTCTCGAAGAGGACATATTATCAGTGTCGACACTAGCACTGCAAAGATCCCATTCCTGCACTCCGAAACAGAGCGTCAGTGCTGTGGCGTTAACGTTTTTCGCTTGATCGGGGGAAGCGGTGAAGGCTTTTCCGAGTCTGTGATCTGGGGCCGGCATATGCATATGTATCTCAGATCCGACTGCGTGCATACAGAATTGCATGGTAAGTAAGAGTGGTCTCCGAGTCGATCCGGGATCGATCGTTCATTTATTCTGTGAGCAGTGTAAGACTCGGAGTGAACATTCAAAGATAAGTACAAAAAACGGCGTGAATGTGACGGTCCCGTGAGGTACTTACAACAGTTTTGAAGTCGAATGACAAGACTCCGAGTTGAAGTTTTTGACGTCTCAAACAGACCTGATCGAACTGGAATGAGACCAAAAGCACAGTGGTCAAACGTGACCACCCCTTGATGTATAGTATGAGCTTGTCATATCTTTGTCCCGCGGGAGAGTGCGTTCGAAGTTCGTTCAGGCACAATTTGTACCTGACTGCCCCGAGCGTGAAGCGTGAAGTCGGTCGAGGTGCCGGGCGACGGCCAGTACTGGATCTTGCACTATGGTAGACACATGTATGGTGCCACCGCAAAACACCACTGTCTCGGAGTTCGATCGGTCGTCTGTGGAGAGAGAGAGAGAGGTGAGCGTTCCACCACGTTTAATTGAAAATCGGAGGAACGTACGGGACCTGTGCTATGCTCAGCTCATGGGCCGAAAGGAGTCGGGGAAGTGGGGATGAGGTTTAATGAACGTATCGTCGCTGAGTGGAAGTAGAGTTTAGTATGGGGTACCTGCAGTGTCCACATGTTAGCCTCGGTCCCCTCTCCCGAGTCTCAACTTGCATCGGCATCAAGAACACCGCGTTCGAACAATCAAGGTTAGGATGTTGGGAGGACGACATTTAACGCCGTACTGCTAGCACTGCCAGACTTCAGGTCGACATTATAGACCACGAGGGATCATGCCGTTGACGTCTGTGTCCGCCGATCCTCGCAATACAAACCGTTCAGTGATATGACGCTGAGTAACTTGTGTTCTTGAGGAAAGGCGTCTTTTGACTCGGGTGCCAGTTTAGCGCTGTCCGAAGGCCGTGCGGAAGAAGAAGAAAAAAACAATGAAGTCAGGTACTGACATGGAAAAAAACGCCGTGTGGGTTATGTCGCGGTTTGGATAACATATCGTGAGAAGTCGCTTCAATGTGATGTTGCTCCTGTAAACATATATGCAGATGGGTGACCAAGAAAACGGACCAAAATGGACTCGACAAGCAACGAGCTTCTGATAGGTTTTCGATTTTTTGCAAACGCCTCCGTACAGTCACTATATCGCAGTAATCGCCAGCGCATGGTTTGACTACGTTGACCAATGCGTCTCCGGACTGAGTCCCCAATCTTTGAGCCACGCCTCAAAGAGGTTCGCTATCTTCTGATGACCTGGGACGTTCGGATGTTGATTGCTATCATGATAATGCAGGCAAATATCGCCACTCCTCAATCAGAAAGCAATCCGACACATCGTTGAACAGAAAAAAACACGTACTCTGGAAAGACATCAGCGAAAGTGACCCATCCTGTCGTGTCCACGAGGAAAACGTTACGATCACCGAGCGCATGCCTGGGACGTGTATCAATAGCCGACTAAGGCCAGGACCGCCAGGTGCTGTGGTGTATGTGGACGGCTCACCGTGCGTTCACGATTTTTTGGTAGCTCCCCTGGAGATACTGACCTACTGTTCCGTCGGCGTTTGGCCATCCCCACTGGCAACGCAAAAATTGTGATGAACGCGCAAGTGGATGCAGTGCTGTTTTGCGGGACGTACGGGTGTGAACACAAAGATCGGTTGCTTGTGGTAGATGGTCCGAAGGCGCGCTACGAAAGTGAGGTATGTCTGGCTCATGGTCAGAATAGACGCAACCACCCCGGCAAAGTAGAACCAGGAATACCTTGACAAATGCATCGCTAATGATGTTGTGCGAAGCGTCGTTTGCTCTGAAAAGCAGTGAAACGACCGTTAAGTCTGGCTCAACACGTGCGATTGGATTTAGCCACGGACCCAATATGGATTACGAGATGGGTCGCGGCTGGAACATCACGAGCGAAATTCCAAGGGGTGGTATAGTTGTGATCTGCGGTATAATAATATCCATCGTCTTCCGTCTGTAAGCAACTTCCTTAGCTATGACTGCGCAACTTCGTAAAATGGCGAAGATGACACACTCGGAAGAATATGTAGCTCAGGCCGTGTTGATTTCCGTATGATACGATATCCTGGCGTCCATTTTTAGCTTCATGGGTGGATTTGGCGCAGAAAACGAGATAACGTACGGTCAAGGCGGCACCTGGCTGTGCGATGACAGTATGTTCAGCCTTGAACGCCTCGCCTGTCAAGAACGGCCATGCTTGATCGACGCCTTGGGGAAGGAACTGGCCCTGTGGAGAAAACAGACACGGCGTCCATCAAGACCTGGTTTCACATAAGCCAGAGAAGACATACTGCAGAGAGGGAGTCTCCGATGAAGTGGAATGACAGCTTTGAGGGAGTGTATGGGAGTAACTTTGCGCCCTATCAAGTCGTACAGACGTCAGCTAACAATCCTGAAGTATGGTTTCAAGTCAATGGACTGACATGATTGAGTTGGATAGTTTCAAGGTTGACACGATTATTCTGCCAGCCTTGCGCGTTGATTCGCACAACGGTCCGAGGCTTGTGCTTCTGCGTCGTGTCATTCACCTCGGAGAGCCCGAGCGGGATGTCGTTCGCGCCTGCGGAGACGTTCACTTGAAAGAAGGGCTGGTAGTCCACCGAGACACCAATTGACGCGGATGGCGTCGTCGTGTGCGGCCCTAGGTTCAGACGCAGGGAGTGGAGGTTTTCGGCATGGAGCTTGAAGCCAGAACCAGCCCTATGCAGTTTGAGGTTTCCGTCAATAAGACACCAATGAAGACATGTGAATCATCGTACCACCAAGTTCCTGGCGACTTGTCCCAGCGACCATGGAAATATATGTGAGGATCATTGTTTTGAATCACCACTGGCCGTGGCTTTGTATCAGGTGCCGCCAAAGATGCTGCCGCAGCGGCAAGGCATAGCACGATTGTTGTGGTCGCAAGATTAGAGAGCCCCATCGTCAACGAAGTCTATCGTGTTCAGGCCGCCTTCCAGTGCCATATAAACGTTGCAGGGGTCGTTCTGGATAATCCATACCGCCATTGTGCAAGCAAATGACCTGATTCGAGGGATTGTTCACTGCGTCATGTGCTTGGCCGACGATCCTCCAATGTTTCGCCAACCATCTTCGCTAAGTCGACGGGGTCTTGGGCCAGTCAAGTGACATTTTGTAGTGACCGTGGGCTCATGGTTGCGGATACTAATAGGTTGTATCGTGATGGCGGTCCGCGACTTGGACGCGATTTTGACGCGCCCGCATCTCCCATCCTTACCGGCGCTTCCACTCACATTGGTGAAAGGTCACAAGGTGGCGGGCAACGAGACAAAATCAAGCCAAATGAGTTCAAGATACAAGTTCAGGCCTCACAGGATGCAAACGTCTGATGAGAACCAGTTAATTTGGCAGACATGAAGCGGGGATACAGCCAGAGAAAGTTACATGATAGAAGTACAGCCCGCCACAAAAACCAGCATGCACGAGAGCACACATTCAATTCTTCATAACTACGAGTCGGCGCCGTCTGTCTTCTGCTTCTTCGCTGATTGGATGACAGGGACGGCCGCACCTCGAACTCCTGCCTGAGGACCACCATCAGGTTCAACGGCACGCTTCCTCTTGTCTCCAGAGGTCGACGCATCTCCTGACTTCTCACCTCCATCGCCCCCAGTCTTCCTCTCACGATCACCACCCCTTCCACCGCCACGACCGCCGCGACCTCCTCGGCCTCCGCCCCTGCCGCCACGCCCGCCACGGCCACCACGACCTCCGCGACCACCTCCGTCGTTTCGCTGGGAGAAAGACAGTGCTCGCTTGGCTGCGGAGGTAGCGCGCTCGATCTCGAACTCCTTCTCGGTTTCCTCTGCGATTTGATAGGATCACGTACTGCAATGAGTACATGCCAACATGCCATGAATGAGAAGACTAACCGTCTGGAACGCTCCATGTGACCTCCTTGGAGCTTAGAGTTTTGATGTGCTCCTTCACATAATTTACATCTTCCTCAGACAGGGCCTTGTCGAAGCCGACGAGACCCCAATCGTCTCCTTTCGTGTACTTCACGAATGGAGGTCTGCCGAAACGTTCCTTCAATGGAGCCTGAGTGTCGAATAAGTCAGCGAAAGATGGACAAATGTACCCGATTGACCTACCTTGATGTCGTCGAAGCTGACATCCTCGCAACCCTCCCACTTCAAGGTAGCGCCTTTTACAAACGGAATGTCTTCCTTCTTCACTGAACCGCCATCCTCATCATAGACACGAATCCTCGTGCCCAAGAACTCCAGCCACACTTCCTTCTCCGCCTTGTCCTTCCCCTTCCTTTTATCCCCACCGACCATCTCCCTGAAAGCATTGAAACCTGTTCGAGTCGGGCCCGCCATAGACTGTCTCTTGCTAGAAGCTGCCTTTCCGGACAGACCCTTCTCCTTGATTTTCATCTCGCAGTATGCCTCCCTGTAACGGGCGGTGAGTAATTGACTGGCATAATTGAAGGAAGACTCACTTTGACATGGTGAGTAGCTCGTTGCCTTCCCATGTAGGCTTAGGGTCGGCATTGAGGAACCTTTCAACCGCTGACATGTCATCGAACTCGACGAACACGGATCCCTGTTCATTCCTTAGCAATCTAGACCGCATTGGTGGTGGTGGAAGGAATATACCTTGAACTCTTTAGTTGTATCATTGCGCCTCATGCGTACGGCGTTAGTTCTGCCATACTGGTTGAAAAAAGCTTCCAATTTTCTCTGCAGTCCTGGTACTTCATCGCCGAATCCTTTCTATTGTGAGACCTCAGCCGTGCCAGACAAAAAATTAGGACAGAAAATACTCACTGCATACACACTTCTCTCAAACTGGCCCTTTGGCTCTGTCACCTCTGTCTTCCTGCGAATCTTGGTTTCCTCACCAGACCCTTCCAGCTCCAGGTTTTTGCTGAGATCTTGCAAAGCCTTCACCAGCCATTCGTCGCCGAGAACTTTGAACTCTCGCATACGTTTGAAGCCAGTGACGGTTTTTAGCGGTACCCAGTGTTCTGGGTTGGCCGTGTGGAGAGTCCACATGAACCTGCACATAGAAGCGTTAGCCCTGGTCTGAAAATAACACGCTGTCGAGGGCTTACTTGTCGTAAGGCAAGTTTGAGTCGGCGAAGTAGAATTCGACTATTGTAAGTTGGGTTAGGCCGTGTTAGCGTTCCGTTTCAGCAGCGGCGTAAACAGAGCATACTTTGTCTCACAGCACGTAGCCTTTTGTCGTCTTCGGTTTCGTCCATTGTGGCATCTTCAAACATTTCTGTCTTGTCAACTTCTGGCTCTGTTGCCCCTGGTGCTGGAGCTGTTGGTTCCGCGCTGACCTCCGCGGCATTTTTTGTGGTAGACATGTGAATACAGTGGATAGATAAAATGCAAGGAATAATAAAGTCCTGGAACGGGCGTTGAACGAGAGTGAATGAGGGTTTATACAAGTCAAGATGACTGTAGTCTGTGAGTTCAGATTGCAATTCAACTCGTAAATTTGAGGAGATTAGATTAGATCCTTAATCGGCTTTTCAAGACGCCCGTTTTGTTCACCTCTCCAAGTTGTAGTAACTTATCCCAGTGCCAGTCACTCCCCGTGGGCCTATCATGATCCTCTCAGACCCTTAGCTTCTTCTTCGCAGCCATGACGCTTTATTGGAATTACAGGTGAGTCTTTTGCATTTTTTTTTGGATTTACTACGTGAAAAGGCACCTGATACCCTCTTGCTTTTGGTGTCGAGGCAGCTGTCCATTCACTCCTTCTGTGCAATGGAATTATTCACATGGCAGTGCCAATGGCATTAATGAAAGTTGACGAGTACCTGTCGCAAGTTCTCGTTAGTGAAACAACGTCGATGCTGTTTGTTGATGATATTGGCGATGCACCATCTCGTCCGCCCTTGGCGACAATGACATACGACTCTGTTCCTGTTCCAATGCCACATCTTTTGGCACCGAGCTCGTACAAATTTAGTGAGCCAACCTATTGCTGTCATCAACCAAGCGACCTAGCAGCAAGCTGAAGGTTTTTCTCAGGTCTATATGAGCGCGTGAGCACCGTCAGCTCATTCCGATTTTTCGGAGGCTCGTTTCGCGCAACCATATGTGTACTCACATTCATTTTCCTGGAGCGCTCCAACTCATCCCATTGATTTGTCTTCTCGGCAGCAGCCAGAATTTCGCGGCATATGGATGCACCTGGATCAGTACAGTGCAATTCTCCTCTCACGGTCCGGTACCTCTCTCCGACTGCTGTACCCTGCACCCAAAAGACCTGGAGGTGGCTTGCAGCACATATTCCAGTCAAATACGGTTTCGGCACGCACAAAGTGCTCTCTTATCGCATGCGTTCTCTCAGACTGGCCCAATCTCGATTTCATTGCGCGATTTACCTCCGATCCTCCACGACCAGGCGCTAGTGCTGATATCGGCTGCAGACAGGAAACCGCGTCTCGTGCCCAGTTCAACCACGATGCACTTGCTTCTCTCACCAGGTTTATCGCAATGGGAGGAGACTTCTGTCATGGTCTTGTAAGCTCTTGGTAAGCTCTTAATAACGCCATTACAACACGTTCATGTTGCTGACGCAGATAACAGCTCAAGAACAGGTTGATCTTTCCAGTCCAAAAATGAACAACCATGTCACAAATCTAGCGGTGCCACTCTGTAAACGCTCTCACAGAACGTCTGCTTACTTCGTTGCGCTGAATACAGTCTCTTGCTTCCACTTGAATCACTTGATCTCAGCAGTATTTTGCTTTGCTCGGGATGGGATCCACGCTGGGATGGTCGCTTCGAATCAATCCAGAAACAAACCCTCCCAACGCGCGAATTCTTCTCCCGTGAACCAAACGCCAGAGGGGACAGACGCCGACTCTCACATCGGAGCATGACCGCCAAAAGAAAGTCGTGGTGGCCCAAACTTCTGGCTCTTCCGGTCCCGTCCCTTAAGATCTCAAATCGACGTCGTGGGGCCTTCGCTCGAGATCATTCTCCGGTACGATTGGGACGATTCAATATGGACAGAATTTGATGGTGGCCGTTCTATTCTCTACGAGTCTTCCAGACAAAGGGTCGAGCGCCCCACGGTAGACACCGAAGCATCATAAGGTGCGGTATATAGACTCGATATCTGCACGTTACTGACACCCATCCTCCTAACATTCACCCGAACATGATCTCGACCTTTGAAGAGGACCTCATGTTCAGCAACAACTTCTCCGCCTACGTCCAGTACCCTTCCATCGAGGAGAAAAACCTTCCATCTTGTATCCATTATCCTCCGCTCGGCAGTCCCCTCAGTCAAGCGAGCACCTCTACTCGGTCCTCTGTATCGCCATACGAAGAAGACACCTCGATTCATTATTTTTCTGACATGCCCACAAAATCAGATGCTTGGGATCCAACCGACGGTGCGCTTCCTTATGACGCATGCTACTAGTAGGGAACCAGAATGAATTTCATATTCCCTTCAGAACTTCAAGCGTCAAGATCTCAAGGTACACTTACCGGTGTCCCAGATGATTTCTTTCTCCGCGCAAGTCCTTTATATATCCCGCCCAGCGCAACTCCGTCAAGAACATCATCCCCCTTGGTCCCACGTCGGATACCCAAGCCAAAATCAAAAATTCTAAAGCAATCTGTTCACCAGATGCCGTCAGCCGGTCGTCGTTCGGGCACCGATGACATCTATGCAACGCGTGATGGGGCTCCTACTAAACGTCGGCGTGTGTCCCCCTCGTTGCCACCCAATGGACGACCCACTGGTGCTTGCACGAGGTGCAAGAAGCTCAAGGTACATATTTCTTCGCTTCTCTCTATTTATTGTTAACTGACACGCCGCTGGAGATGAAATGCAGTTTTGACGAAGGTGCCGCCAGTTGCGCTCGATGCACCGTCAATGGGCATGATTGTGTCGTGCTTGGTCGTAAGCCTAGATCACCTGGGTGAGTCTTCTTAGCATGGAAACACTCTCCATGTATACTCAGACATCATATAGACTCCGTGAAGTTCTCCAAAAACAAATACGCGAGAAGGATGCTCGGATCGACGAGCTTCTAAGTCAAATGAATCCAACACCTTCCCTCACAACACCACTCTCCATCATCCCTTCGCGTCTTGCCTTGACAGACTCCCAACGCTGCACATACAGGGACGCATTAGCGTGGCTCGAAAAAGCCCAGTCCTCTTCCAAGACCGACTTGAGGGCCAAGATTGACGTTTCGTTCCTGGAGGATGGCTCAGACAGCGACCTGGATAGCGAGGACGACAAAATGTCCGTGGATGACGACGTTCCATCCACCTCAAGAAGATCCGTTCGCTTTTCGCACCTACCTGGCGCTGCTGCTCCTGCTGGCGTGCTTGCTGCGGCTGCTTTGGAGAGCAACCGCGGAAAGTCTCCAATGCGCGTATCGCCCCTCCCAGAAGAGCCAGAAGACTCCCAGGACCTGAAGATCGAAGGCGGGATCGGTAGCAAGAGTTATTTCCAACCTGGTGAGTTTCCTCACATACGCTGAAGCTGATCTAGCCACTGAATGGTGTTTTTACAGGGCCTTCGGCGAATCTCGACCTCCGCCGTCTTATCATCGAACGGCAAGCCGCCCCAGACATCCTCTTGTCTGGACTCGTGACGTATGATGATGTTGAAATTCTCTTTGACCTGTATGTCCATTTTTGTATGTTTACTTCTTCTCCCTGTCTGACCCCTACCGCCTATCAGATACTTCAAGTGGATCAATGTATGTCCTTGTTTCATTGCTCCTCCATTCCATGCACTGAACCAAAGTATCGCAGCCGTTTATCCCTGTTCTCGATGAGAACATTCACACACCTGCAGCCGTGCTTGGGAGATGTCCATTCCTTTTCACAGTCGGTAAGTGCTAGGTGGAAGAACCTCTCACTGGGTCGTGTCAAAACTAGTTGTTCTGATCTAACGTACTCCACAGTCTGTGCTCTCGCCTCACGATATTATGACGCCAAACCGGAGATGTATGGTGTGGCCTTGCACCTGGCCAAAGCAGCGGCAGCTAATGCCTTCTTGGACGGGTGGAAGACTATTGAGATGTGTCAGGCGTACATTCTGCTTGGTGCCTACATTCCACCAGCACGTCGTTGGGAAGAAGACCGCTATTGGTTTTTCACTGGCATCGCTTTCCGGTGAGTTTCATGTTCCTTCCTTTCGGGTATCACCTCAATGCTGATGGTTATGGTAGTCTTGGGATTGAATTAAATCTCAACCGAATGCCAAAAACAATGCCGACAGATGAGCGCGGTGAACGCGAGCTGTTAAACAGACTTCGAACTTGGATCATTTGCTACATCATGGACCGCTGCATCTGCATCAACTTGGGAAAACCGTTTATGGTGCCAGAGGATGAGGTACGCAATTCATTACGGAAAGTTATAACATTACCTCTAATTTGGCGTGGGCAGATAATCCGCAATGCTGCAAACAAATTCCTTGGATTCAAGTTCCAGCACCCTGGAGACGCGTACATGGTGTCTTTAGTGGAAGTCCTCCGCATCATCACACGTTTTGCCGAGACACTAGCCCCCATAATGGACGGTCGTCAGGATATCTCTTCCATCGTGAGTCTAAGATATCCAGTTATACTCTGTCCAGAAATACTCAACCCTCAACGCAGGGTATCGATATCAACACCATGCAGAAACTGATTGATGACGAGCTGACCGCTTGGAAGACTGTCGCGGTTGAGCGAAGCGAGAAGGAATCCAACCGCGGCGAGCCCGCGCACGTCATGCAGACTGCCTTGATGCATTCGTGAGTACATGCGGATGGAGTGTTTTCGGTCGACTTACGATATACTACCTGTCTTAGGGTTTTCCAATACTGTCGGCTGGTCATTTTTTCCGCCGGTCTGCAACAAGTGATGAAGATGGGCGGCTTGAAGGATGACAACATCTTCTTCGCCGGCGTAAGTGTCCACCCTCATGTGCTTCGCTGCGTCTGAAGTTGACATCCTTGATTCAGTGTTTGCAAGCCTCGTCATCGGTTTTGAATTTGATGATCGACGGTTTGATACCCACGGGCTTCATTCGACATTGCCCTGAGCAGGTCTTCTCATTGACAGCGTTTGCAACCGTGGTTCTTCTCAAGGTAAATTCATCTTGAAACTCATTCCTGCGAACAAATCCTAACTCACGTGTACCTGTCAGAGCCTGCGCCCCGAGTTCGCTGCAAAGCTCGATCATAATCAAGAGCAGCGCGTTATCAACCTTGTGGAGCGGTTGATTAGCCTTCTGGACGAGGACCCAGACCGCAGTGACGAGCAGAGGATCACCCGCAGATACTCGCGTTTCGTCCGACACATCCTCAACGCCCACGTCGCCGACCTGGAGAGGTCACGAGCAGAACCTTCCAGCAGCGCACAACCCCCGTCGCTTGAAAAAAAGCAGCAAATCCCCTCGGAACCTGCGTGCGCCCCCAAGGTCGAAGCGACGGAGAGACAGGCACCCCCCACCTTTGACGTGCAACCTCCGATTGACCCCTTGGCGCAATGCCTTCCTAACGCCTGGGACGAGCTGTTCCCCAATCAAAGCTTCGGCCCGACCTCACCACTTATGGCCATGACTGATATGGACTACATGTCAATGCTTTCACTTCCTGATGATGACCCGCTCTGGTTCAGTAATTTCAACGGTCGCTTCTAAGTTCTCTCAATTTATGTCTTCAGTATTGCGATGGACATCCTTTCTTGCTGTCTTTCTATCTCTTCCCTATCTCAAGACCCTTTCATTCATGGACTTTGTCACATAGTGTACCACCGCGAGTTTGGAATTTTTGGTAGTGTAAATGTAGTAATCTCTCTTGGGCCATACGTCGCAAGGTCATGATTGGGATCCAATAACGACGTGTGCTAATCCTTCTTGGCTTTGGCTTGCTCGAAAAGTTCTGAAACAAACCTATACACCCCACGTACAGCCTCCACGGTATCCAAAGAGTGATTATCCTCCTTGAAGGTGACCAGTCTGATGTTCTTGCCCCGACCCTTCAATGCGTGGTAATACTGCTTGCCCTGCGCGTTCGCAACGCGAGCATCCCTCTCTCCCAGGACCAAGAGGAGCGGTGTGTCGTCGCGTGTCTTGTCGACGTGCGCGATAGGCGACATGTTGAACAGTTTCTGGTACAGTTCCGGCGTCATGAGGGATGTGGGGAGATATTGGATACCCGCTTCTTCGAAATACCAGTCCGGAATATCCGTTCCTGAGATGTCTCCCAGATGCGTAACGGGATTGAGGATGGCGGCTGCACCGAACATGTCTGGATGCTGGCCCACCACTATGAAATTGTTAATTCTCGCTAAACGGTGAAATTACTGGGATACACGTACGATGTCCAAGAATGAACCCTCCGTGGCTACCACCGATTAGATATTGGTGTTCTCTGCCGGGTTTCGTGATCCCCGCATCGATGACTTGACGGATAGACTGTACGCAGTCTTCGACTTCAAGTGAACCGATATTTCCCAACAACTTCTTGACATATTTGTTCCCGTAGCCTACAGAGCCAGTGTAGTTTGGCAACGTGATGGCATCTATTGGAGAGCATGTCAGCTACCGAGTGTTACAACGCGTCATAAGAATGGAACTGACAGCCTTCCAATGCACGAGCGATAACGGATGCGGAGAATGCGGTTAAGCTCGCCCCGTGAGGTCCACCATGAATGGACGAGATCCCAGGTAGAGGGGTCTGAAGGTTCTTGTCCTTCAACACGATCGACTCGACGGGGAATCTCTGGGATGTTGCAAGCACCTGAATCTCCAGAGACGATAGGCGTTCCTGGACTGGAGGAGTATGAGTTAAGTATCATCATGACACCAATCACTCAGACTCACGTTCAAGAGAAATGTTAGGTTTCACAACGATCTTCCACTGAACCTTGTCACCAACGCCAGTGACATTGCCAATGACCAGCTCCGGGGGAGAATTCAGTGAGCTACGCGAGCAAATCACCTGTGATTGCCCATCCGTTCCAAGCACGGCCCAACTGAGATGTCGGCCATCGTCATTTGGTGTCACGTCGACGGGACTGAATTTCTGAGACAAGGACGCCAGCACAACGGTCGTGCGCGATCCCCAGTTGGATGAAAAGATGACACATGGATCACCGTCGATGTTGAGGAACGGTTGAGTAGGGAGAGTGACAGTGTAGATTCCCGGGAAGTCATTGGATTTAGGGTCTTCGACAATAGAGACCGCAGCAGTGTCTTTCCCAGTAGCTAACTCTATGACGCGCAATGTCGAGCACGATGCATGTGGGCCACCGACGGGATTGGCGAGGTAAATCAAATGAGACGGGGAACCGTTGGTACGGAGAACGCGAGGAGCTCGACTGGATGATTCCTCGGGTGTTAGAGCCGCTACAGAACACAGAAGCTCTTCCTCTGAGTCATCAGATACGGCGGATGGGAGGGTGATGTCGTAGACGCGAGCTAGACGATTGGGGCAATGTTTAACCCCGAGCAATTTGTGATCGTTGGTGTAAGAGTAGCCTATCGCGAGTAGTTTGTCATCATTGACGAATGTGGGCTGCGTCAAGAGGAGCGACTTCAAGAATACAGAAGGCTGAAGTGGCTTTACGAAGGGCTTCCCAGCGTTGAATTTGAAGTAATAAAGTCCTGGGCTTTTCTTCCCAGGGTATCCTTCTCCGAGCGGAGGGACGAAATGATACTTGTCCAACGCTTCTTTCTCGTCGTCAACTTTGACCTCGGCAGTATATACCAATGCATCTTCCTTGGGAGAGAACGATATCAAGGAGAATATATCTGACGGACGCCGTCATCAGTGTCGCGGTTGACAAAGGTCGTGGCCGCATACCATCCGTATAGAAAACGCCATGAGTCTTAGTCACCTCGACGGAGGCTTCGATTTTGTTGTTGACCCAAACCTCCACGAAACGCTTTGGCGAACCAGAATTCCCCACTTCACGGAATACAGCAAGTCGCTTGCCTGACGGCGACACCGTAGATGCAACGATCTCGGGAGTATCGGGCGAAAAAGTTGAGAATACGTTGTCACCGGCCACGACATATGTGGTGGTACTCGCTCTGTAGGTGTCTCTATTGAAATCAGGGAATCTGCTCGACACCCTCAGGACTGTTAGACATAATTAACGATGTCTATCAGGAACAATATTTCATCAACAAGGCAGAATCGCACCATTTTTAGACTGAAATTGCGCCGAGGAGTACGTTGGGATGCTGGCAAGTTCAAGGAAGATATCAGTCGAGTTAGTCATTGCCGATGGTGATGCTGGTGAAGTGGTGGATATCGATGCAGCGGGCCAATATATTCGTGATGGGGTTCTGTTTGGTGTTGCTTGTCTATATAAGATAGTATTCAGCAACCCGAGTGCATCGGCTCGGATTTAGGAACGTACTTGGGGTGTGAAGTTGCGATCGTGCAAAAAGACTTAGACTCGTGACCAGCGACCCGCCGCGGCGAGTTCTGAAACTTCTGATAGTAGTAATACGCCCAGGGGGCGGTGGTGAATGG
Source organism: Cristinia sonorae (assembly GCA_021029105.1). Lineage (NCBI taxonomy): Eukaryota > Fungi > Basidiomycota > Agaricomycetes > Agaricales > Stephanosporaceae > Cristinia > Cristinia sonorae. Next base: position 18,879 of record JAEVFJ010000033.1, on the reverse strand, counting down.
TGCAAGTAATGAGAACCTGGCCACTCTTCCGCTGGGTCTGCAATGATTACACAACAGTGGTCCTAAGGACATGTTGGCCGACATTCAAAGCTCACATAGCAGCAGCTAGACGGCTTTTGTCGTGACGAAACACATTCAAGTTGCCGCGGGAGGATTACATAATTACTGATATAATATATGGATCTTTCCCATTTGGGGAAAGATACAATTCTACAGTATTCTCGTGACGCCAGTGCTCTTCTGACTGTGACAGCACGTCGTTGCCCTCCACCCGCCCACAGAATATGTCGTCAAGGTCCAAGAGAAGGGCTGAAGACCCGGTGAAGAAAACTAAGAGCAAAAAGTGAGAGTTCGTCCAATTAGAGCTTCACAGTCGTCTCGTATGTTGCAATTCCCAACCTGAGATTTATGTGCAGAGCCAAACGTGAGGAGTCATCAGACGAGTTTGACGAGGAGTCGGATGCGGGCTCGGATGATTTCAATGGTGAGGGCCCCCCCTGTCTGCCAACATGAGACACTGGCAGTTACGAACACGGTTTGGCTTTTGGTTGTTATCACACAGAGGAGTTGAAGGCGTTACAAGAGGACAGCGCCAACGTCGTCGCCACGGGACGGAGGACGCGCGGCATTCGTATAGATTATACGAAGGTCCCTGGGTTCAAGGACGAGGACGATGAGGACGACAGTGAGGAGGAGGCACCCAAGAAGAAGGCGAAAGCAAAACCCTCTTCATCGTCCTCCCCACGTAAAACGACGAAGAAAACCGAAGCAGAACCAAAGGCTAAACCAGCTGCTAGCAAGCCGGCCTCTGGCTCAAAAGCAAAAGCACCAGCTAAACCAGCCAGTTCCGGCTCTGCTTCTGGCTCGAAGTCCAAGAAACGGGTCATACCAGACGAGGACGAGGACGGGGACGATGGAGATGACGACGAGTAACCGAGTATGTATTCTGCTGTTGTATCATTGTTTTCTTTTGTGCTAGTGCATGTACACGGATAGTCAGGAAAGCTGGAAATGGATCACAAGCTGGTCGAGAGAGAGGCTTGCCGCATGTTGGGATTTCTGGACGAACGATGTGATAGTGAATGACTGCTTCGGCCGTGAAGCCCGCTGCACTATCAAACCAAGACATGTAGCGATAAACGCAAACATCCTGCATCGTGGAGATCATCTGACATACCCGCCATTCAAACACACTCAGCCGACATTAAGGCGTCGAAGTGTTTTGCGGCGTTCTCGCCACTTGCCAGCGACGAAGAGGTCTCGCCAGACAAACTGCCGAGAGTGCCGATACTTATGGGCCCGAAGCAGAGACTGTCGTCGTCGCGGAATGGCAATAACACACGGAGATGCTCACCCATCTTGCAGTATCACGCTATCACACGCCCTTTCAAGGTCGAGAACTGTTTATTCCAAGACTGAGACGCGCAGGATCCAGAGCAATGGTGTGAACACGGAGGAGGGTGAAGGAAGAATGACGCAACTCTTGGCTGTTTATGTACTCTGCCCTCACAGATGCCTGAGACTGAATCTGTGAATAGCAGCGCTGTGCAGATGATGACGGGGTCAAGCAGAGCTCTAACTGCGCTGGAGGGCGGGGACCTTTTCGCAGGGAACCTTCCTAGGCCCTCGAACACACATTAATGTGCTCAAACATGGGCTATCCTTAGACGCGACGGAGTGCAACGTTCTGAAACGATACGGTCCAGAAGTGCGGGGGAAATGATGATCTGGACGCAAAGGCATTGGTAGATCAATCTCGTCCAGGAATACAACAGACGATCACGACCTGCTGGGGAACTTGACATTTCAGGTTCGAAATCGTCGAATGGGCAGGGTATAGTACGTGGACCCGTACGTACCATACATCTTAACCACTGATCGTCTGATCATGACCACCTTATCACCTGCGCACATGTGATCTTTCTCTCTGAACGATGAACGAAACTTGAATGGCCCAGGGCAACTGGAAGCTGCCGGCCATGGGTTCTTGGGTCCGCAAGAGTTTCGAGAAACCATGACCGTGTAAATCCTGCGATACGTTCGAGCGTCGGAAGCGCACTTATATCCATGCAACCATCCAATATCCAGGGCCTAGAGGACCAGAGAAGAAACGCACAAACGGTATGAAACCATACTTGGCAGAACCTACCAACCAGTTGATGTAGATCAGCGTGTACTACGTTCAATACAAAACCAATCGCTGGCGTGAGTGGGCTGGGTTGCTCACCTGGACAAAAAGAAAGCCCGTCTGAGACATCGCCTGACGTGATTGCAAGTGTACATCCCAACGTCCTTTCGACGCCACCGATCCTTCACAGACTTTCCAGCCAGTGGTCCCAAACGTTCTCTCCAGAACATACGCCAGGGGGGGGGGGGGAATCTTGAATGGTGGGTGCTCTGTGAGTCACGAGTTTGAGGTAAGGAACAGGACGAGGCTGCCAGTGCCAGTGCTCCAGGCCACGAGAAGAACAGTCCAAAAGAGCTTCGATACCTCAGGACAGACCAAGCCTTCACCCTCGTCCGTTCACGCGTGCAACCCGTACGACGGTGTGATGATACTGTACCATACCATCTGCATTCGAGTCCTCGGTACGTGCGTGGATAATGAACAGGCCCAATGAACGTCCGATCGGACGTCTGAATTCTGCAAACACGTTCAGGCTGCTCTGAAAGTAGTCCTCAACTCTCTGGTTGGAATCTGTCACTTGTCAATGCCAGATAAACAAATGCCACTGCCCAACGAACCGAAAACCGCCTCGGGGGGGAACCGGAGTGAAGAGTGTGCTCATTCACAGGGAAGAGCCGCACGATGGGCAACATATCGGGGTCCGATCCAGAAATATCGCGCAGCTTTGATCCAGAAAGTTAGACCCGGAGAGGGGGGTCTATTCATGTTTGAAAATTGAAACATAACGAGACGATGAATACAGCAGCAGCAGCAGCAAAAAAAGAAAGGTTAAAACAGGGGAATAAATATCTATATTCTGGGGCTTGAACAGCGAAGCCCTTCGCGAACAGACAGAGGGAAGGGAAAAAAATGTGGATGTGGATGTGAGGGTGAGTACCGACTACTGTTACGATGTGCGGAGGGACGGGGAAAAAGGAAAACAGGGAGACCACGGACGATTCTCTTTTGGTACAAGTTGACTTTGGCTTGGGTTGGGAGAGGGGAGACGATGATAAGAGTGACGGGATAAACAGTAGCAGAAGGAGAACGGAGAGGGAAGAGGAAAATATGGATATATGGGGTAGGGTGGTGGTGGTGAGACACAGTTGAGTGAGTGAGACCAGGCAGGGGAGAGGCGAGCGAGTTGAGGACGAGGATAAGTCGTTGAACCATGAGCATGAAGAGAAAAAAAGAAGATGGGAGGAGGGGAAGGTGAGGATACAAGACGGACCGAGGACCCGAATGCGATGCGATGAGTATGGTATGGGGGGACGTGGATGAGGATGAGGATGAGAGATAGGGAAAGAAAAAAATGTGGGAGGAAGAGGGGGGGGTGCGAGAAGGGAGGACCAAAATAGGGAGAACCTCGGGTAATGTGACACCATGACGCAAAAATGAACACCTATGTTGTGTGGGGGAGGAGAATGATGTGGAAAAGTTGGAAAGAGCAGAGTGGAAAAAAAGGAAGTGCCATGTTTGCGTGATAGACCTGAGAGTGAGAGAGTGAGAGAGAGGAGGAAGAGTGGGATGGATGCAATGCAATGCAGACGCTCGATGAACAAGGACAGATGGAACAAACGAACCCAGCTACAAAGGATGTAACAACCCGGAAGGAAAGTGGAAGGACGTCAAAAGAACAGCATTGTAATGGTGGATGCGCGGATGCGTTGTATGGTTTGCGTTGCGTGAGAGGAAAGGAAACAAAATAACGATCGTCCATTGACAGTGGGTGCGAGAATGTCCGATACGAGAAGGGGAGGAAGAAACCAGAAACGCGTGACCGGCCGCGCAGCAGCCAGCTCAGTACGTCTGCATGCTACCAGAGGAATCGTAAAATTCGTGAGAGCCCCATTCCTGTGGGAGCATCGGAGGGTGCAGTTGCATGTTCATTGAAACCTTCGGCGAGTCATCCGGGCGAAGCATCGGTGGGTGGAGGTACGTGGCGAACAACGCATCCGTATCTTCGTTGTGCACGGATGAGTGAAGGAAGTCCATGGATGTGTCTTCCGAGCCTTGCGGCAGCATCGGCGGATGAACGAAGGAGTGGGGAGAGCTGTCGGGTGGGAGCATCGGTGGATGCCAGAGCGAGCTGTTCCCGTTGCCCCGCATGAACGCGTACGAACCGTACCCGCTACTGAATGGGAACTCCATAGATGAGCGCTGAGAGTGCGACGCGACTGAGGATGCTGAGGTCGAATACTCGGAATAGGAGCTGAAGGCCGAGATTGCAGAGGAGGGTGGCTCAGAGGCGGAGTCGTTGCTCATGCGTCGCCTCTTGCTGGACCTATAATCAGAGCTATCGTAGTCCGACGTATCGCCGGTGGAGAAAGGCAGTGCGTCCTGGGCAACGTGCATCTGGTTGAGATAGTCCGGGTGGTACGGTCCCGGGAAGTTCGAGTAGAAGTGACCGTGGAACTGTTCGTGCCCGCCATTTTGATGATGCTGACTGCCGAGAGCATTCATGAGCTCAGACTGAACGCTGCTGAAACCATCGTCGTAGTTCATCTGAGTGGTAGAGTCGGGAGCCAAGATGGGAGTGTCTGCTGTGGGTGATGCGCGGCGGCTGGCGCCTGGGCTTGCGGAAGGTGTCTCGGAGACAGTACCGCCGGATCGTCGCGCGTCATGACGGGCCCGTTTCCGGATCACGTCTGACTTCATCGAAATGGGACGTGCTGATCCATGCAGTTTGTAGCTAGAGGGAGAAGATAAGCACTCAATGAGATCGGAGGAACGTGTGATGTAACGTACTACAAGCCACAACTGCAGTCAAAGAGATACGTCAGTCGGAGTGATTGTGTACGTCGAAGATACGAGACTTACGCGTTACAGACAGTCTTGCCTTCATCATCCTTTCGCCAAAGTGGGGTCGCAGTGGTGTGACAATTGTAGCATTGTGCTAATTACATTTGGTTAGTGGGAATACTGAGACGCGTGGAGTAAAGGAGACGTACCAACTACCTCCTGGGACTCTTGACGGGGAGCGGTCTGCGAGCGACCTTCGCCGTGGTTATTGCGCATACTCTTGGGTCGGGGACGCTTATGCTGAAAAAGGGAGATGAGCACTTCCATGCGAGAAAGAACTCCGGAAAAACAAAGACATACGAGTTTGCAATACAATCCGCAGGCGTTGCAGTTGAGCTCGTCGTTGAGCCCTCGGCGCCACAGCGGGGTGTGAGTGGCACCACAGTTCGAGCATTCGGCCTTGACACCGCCAGGGGCGGAGTTGTTGCTGCTGCTTCCACTGGAAGCGCCACCGTTGACTGGTGTGGCGCTGGGTCCCGAGGAACGTGTGGAGACGGACTGAGTGCGGAGATGAAGCGAGGGTCTCTTTGTTGAGACCGGCGACGCGCTGGGAGCGGGGGTAGGGTCGGGGCCGAGGCGGGAAGGAGTGATGGTTCGGGGAACCACATCCTCGGAGACCTGGAGGGCAGCGGGCATACTGCGAAGGTTGCTGGGGGGAGAGTAGTGCTGAGGCTCGTCGTGCTGCGGCTCAGCTGACTCGGGGAAGTGACCGTCGGGCATGGCAGTCTTCATGTCGACGTCCTCCTGACCATTGTAGGTCTGACCAGTGCGTGAGTCGGTGTTGCTGAACGCGCTGGAGGACCAGCCTCCGGGAGAGTCGGCGTTGAGCAGTTCGTCAAGGGGGAGCTCAATCGTGGGACGAGGGATAGAGAAACCGTCAGCGGAGGTGTTCAAGCCGACACCTTCGCCGTAGTTCATGCCGTTCGTGAGGGTGGGTGTTGGATACAGTAATGCAGAGGGACCAAAATCGGAAGAGAAAAGCGAGGGGAATCGGAGTGTTACATTGTGAGAGTCGTTGTCGTTCATGTTCTGGGAGTCAGTCGTAAGTCTTCGTCCTCGCTGGGTGAGAGGAGGATCCCTGTCGCTGACCTCTGAAGACGCGAAGTCGGTAGCAGTGGAGCGCGTGTTAGGCCTTCCACGCTTGTGGCTATCACGGAACTCTGCGGAGGGCTTGAGATCAGGTTTCTTGGCGGGAGCCGCGGAGGCAGTGGGAGTAGCGGGCTGGTCGACGCTAAAAGTAAATTGCATTCGTTGGATACCAGGACGACCGTTCTGTTGGGCTTGGCGCTCGCGCTCCTTCTCGACGGCGCGTTGTTGGATCATGTCGGTGGAGTGGTTACGCTTGAAACCGGGAGCTTGGAGTTCCTCGATGCTCCTGAGAGGGGGCAGGAGTTGAATCAATTTTCAGGAGGTGATGTTGTATTAGCCGGGAAAGAGCGACGCACCTGCCCTTCTCTTTGTCCAACTTGTCACCCATGCACTTTGACAACTTCTTGAATTCGCGCTTGGATTTGGCGTTGTCGGTGTCGACCATGAGGTTCTGGAGGTGCCAAAGACGCCAGCTAAGGTTCTCGAGGCGTTGGCCCTGTTCGAGGAAGCTGGCGACCTTCGTGCAGACCTGCGAAGCTGCGGCGTCGGCGACTGCGGGGCAGCTGGTGAGATAAAGAGGGCTCACCTTCCATGTCTTTGTTAGAGAATCCGCATCAGACAAGTTGCTGAAGGGGACGAAAGACTTGTTCCCCTGAAGCGGCGAAGTGTGTCCACAAGGCACCACAAAGAGCAGCGAGGGCAGATAAAAAAAGGTCAGAAAAGGAGGCAAGTAAGTGCACTGTCGCTTGTCAGCCGTTGAAGATGAAACCGACTTTGAACTTGAGATTGAGGATGGAGGGCATTGACAAGTTGGGAGGACGAGAAAGCGGAGAGAGGGCAGACGGAGAGATCTCGAGAAAGGAACACTTCCAATATACACTCGGCACAGGCGTCTATCCCAAATGCCCAGAAATTTTATTCCCCTACAAGCCGTCCTGCGGCTCTGCACACCGGCCGGTCCACCCATAATTGAAAACTGGAAAATCATTCTGATTCCAAGTCCACATGAATCATCCCCGCCCACACCGTAGCTTGGGCAAAGGGCAACCATAGTCTCCTGTCCTGGTGATGCCCAACTTGAACCTGCTCGCTCACCGACCACCGACGACGGGCGCAACCCCCCGCTCCCCGTCCACGGTGTCAATGGTCTCTCTCGTGCCAAAAACGGATGCCCATCATCCCTCATCCATTTCAAAGCCAGCTATCAACACACAATGACAATGTAACAACGCCTCCCTATACACCCGTATTAGCCTTGAGCCTGCAGATGTATAGCATTCTAACACACCTTTGCATAATCCCCCGTTCCGACCTCCCGTTGCCCATGATCAACAACAACTCCCTGCCCACGGTCCGCAACCCTCGGTTCGCCTGGTGCCTCAAGATCACATCCCATTCAGCACACGTGTAGCCCATTAAACTCCCGGAATGAGCCTTTCGTCCATTTCGTAGCATGCGGCTGCGCTAAATCTGTGGCTGACAAGGTACTAATTTTCCGCCGACGTCGTCCCGGGCGTCCTGCGGTACATGCTAGACCAGTTTCAGTCTGATGCCACTCCTCCATTCGTCGTCTTCTTCATAATCCCTGCTTCTCTTGGCATATCGGGCGACCGCTGCAACATATATACTCAGTAAACAGACTCGACATCTTTCCAAATAACAAACCGCGCCGCTGTATTCGTACAATGACTCACCGTTTTGACGCGCCGATACGTTATGTGCCCCTGCCCCCGCAAGGCGTCGGTCCCGGCCTCACAGGCCCTCACGAACGGCATTCGCCAACGACTCCCATTCGAAGCATCCGCTCACCCATACTCGTCCGACGTGTATGGGACCATCAGAGCGTTTGCGAACGGTGGGCGTGGAACCTCGGTCTGAAAAGAAGTGACCACTCGTGATTGATGAGTACGTCCCCGGGTACTGCTCAGAAGCTGCAAATGAATCCACATACCTGCATGTTCCCCCATACACTCTTCAATATAACCAGCGTGATGACCCCAACATGGCGTCCACAGCGTCCCACCGGTATCTCCTTCCAAAGCGGTGTAGGCACCATGACACACATTTGCGATATGCGCATCTGAAAAGGATGACAGATGAGTCACGGGACCCATATATATGTGATGCAAACTCACCTCGAGGCATTCCGCAAACTCAGCGTCGATTCACATGAACCTTTCCAGAAACTGGTCCCTTCAGTGTATCCAGCCCAGCTTCGGCTCGTGGGCTCCTTGCTCCTCGCACCGCTGTGCCACTCATTGTATAATTCATCAAATACGCTGCTATACCCGGCCGGGAAGGTCGTCAACATCAAGCCTCTACCCACACAGCTGTGTGGAAACGCATCAGAGTGGCACAACAAAAACTCACCAGAACTGGAATTGTGGGTGTCAACGTACGTGATGTATGTGTCTGTTGCGCTGCACCATCCGGGGATATACTAGTCATAGAAGCTCAGGGGATCCTGGTCAGCGATTTGACAGATTCCAGTAGCGGTTTTCGCGCGGTCATTCGACCTTGGGGTCGAGAATTGTACTCTTGACTCCATGCATAATCCCACTTCAATGTGCAAGAGAAGAAGGAAGGGAGGAGTAGGCCTGAGCACTGGACCACACCTTCGAGGAGCAGGAACACGCTCTGCCCCCTGCCGATCAGAACTGATGGGTCGGGTTTGGGGGCATAGTTGAACGCGGGAGTCTTCTGATCCAAAGAACGCGCTGTCAATTGAGAGAGATATGCCACCAGAGAGGAACTGCTCACCGCAACGTTGCATCCTCTGCCTCGAGGCAGCTGGAGGACTGGGGTGTTCAGTATCTCTGCTCTTGGAGGAGCGGAACTGACGGTTCTGAGATCCGATAACAGACAGAGGTCTTATCGATAACGCATTCGACGGCCAGCGGATATCCAGCTCGTCGAATCACGTGTCTGCAGCCCCCTCCTTCCGGAGTGGGACTCGGACGGCCGCTATCTCAGCTGGGAAAACGGGGCCAGGACAGGTGGCGCCTGGAACCCGGAAGGTTCATAGATGGGGCGCGACAACACCACCTCGTGTGTGGGTGCGTGCGGTGGGTTGTGCCTCCTCCTCCCTCCGGTATCCCTTGATCAAAACATCTGAATGAGCCCTCTGCAGCATGTCCACCGCGAGGGATACTAGGACGAACATAGATTCGTGAAGCCAGCAGCTGCAACCACAGAGTACCACAAGACACCGAAGACCACCACCTTGATGCCAATACCTCGGTTGCTCGGCCAGTCAGAGCGGGCAGACAGCCTTGAGTGAAGAAAAGAAGCTGTTCTCGTGAACGACGTCGCGAAGGACGCGAGGCTGCGTTGCGGATGGCAACCGCTACCCGAGCGAACAGACCACCACCACAGACAAAGACAACGCGCCGTGTGTAGCATATGGATACGTTTGTATTGTTGGAAGAACAGATTCGTCGAGCGCTAGGGTAGGTGGTACGCGATGATGTCGCATTCGGGCCCGGCCGATTTGTGTCTCAGAATAACGCAACGCCGCCTGTCCGAGAAGCCCAGCGGCCCCAGCCCACTAATTTCTCCCCACAACAACAGGAAGGAGAGAAAACGCACGAAAGTTGGGGAGACGGGTTGTTTTCCTGATCAGCAATCAATAAACCAGCGTAGGCACGCCCATTTGATCTTTGAATGGAATGCGTGATGGTATTTGCAATCGCCGAGAGATTGGGGAGCGGTGCACCCGGCCGGACGAAGATTCAGAAAGAAAACGAGATAGCTGGAAGGGGGGTTCGGAACTAGAAGGTTTCTTGCCCAGTTCTGTGATAAGAAGACAGAAGGTCGTCGACGTAACCCCAAGAGAGATAATGCGAGTTGTTGTAGTTCAGCCAGTCGGCTAGCGCGACCCTATGAGTTATGCAACACTCATGACGAGTTGTTATAACGTCTGAGAAGGCAGCAAGCGAGAGAAACGACGTAGGTGCGGGCATACAGGGCTAGTACGCAGAGGCACATAGAGACGAGACCGTTCGAAAGTGAGCCGTATTTTTGCGTAATGGGCACTCTTCCATGGCGTACAAGAAGCAGCAGTCAATGTTGAACGAGCCCCAATCTAGCCAGACGCCAATTAACTATTCCTGTACGTCAACAATTGTGATTCCTGGAGAAATGTCGCCTGTACGCGATGGATGAGCACGTCAGAGTTTACAGGGAACAACACGTACTTGCACATTGATTGTCCAAGCCTATGTTTTCTCCTGCCCCGTCCCCCCCTTTCCCCTTCGTTCCCCCTCCTCATGTTCCTGCATACTCGGCGCCATCTACAGACAAAGCCCGCGGTCAGATGCGTTGTCCAAGGTCCATGTATTCCGGAGTAAGAGCATACCAGGTGATACCACGTTGTCCGCAACACATGTTCATCCTTTATTAAAACGAGGGGTAACACCAGAATCGAAATGAACGGTAGAGCGCCAAGGCAGCTGTGCCACTGCTATTCCAGGGATATGTCGTGATGATTGGATATGTATACATCCGTTGGGCCCGTATACAGACACCCTCCCGCGAGAGAGATGCCAAAAACCCCGATCCCGTCTCTGGTTCTGAGATAGACGCGGTTGTATAGAGCCCTCCCGGATCGATTGAGTCCGTTGCTAAATCCCAGAAAGAGGATGATCAGCGGTTGGCGTGTCGTCTTGGAAGGAGTGCATCCCCGCGCTTCTCCCCACCGAGCCCAAAAAGCAGCCAGATGGAAAATCCGAGATCCATGCGTTCAGATTGACAACGCCCGTCCCTAAACCTGACGAATTGAATGATCCCTATGTGGCTTTGCCTCCGCTGCAGAACGTGGTTGGTGTTTAATTAGAGAGGGGCACAGCTGAATGGGAGTGGGAAAAGCTACCGGGCGCAGGATTTTGTTCTTGAACATGAACGTGGTCAACTTGCACAAGGTGTTGAGTGGGTCTTGCTGGCATGCAGGGCCACGCGCGAACCACGCGCCAAACGCGAGGCGCGAGTCGGTCAAACTCACGTGATCGCGTTACGCCTCCTTTCGGGTTCAGCCGGTCCGCCCCGATGAGCGGGATGCGGCGGAAGATGTTCTTGCCAGCAACGGTGACCCTTTCGTGTCCGACCATGGATTCGCGACATCGTTCCCTTCCCAGTCCTCGGCAGGGTGATGTTCTTGCGAGCTGGGTTTATCTCTTAATCCAGTTCTGGCTGATCATTCAGAACAAATCTAGGGAGCCATAGCGTCCGTTTTCGATTCTGATCGCACATCCCAAGAAAGTTCGAACTCCCGGTCAACGTGTTGATATCCTCAATTGATCTAGCCTAGCAGTCCTGTGCGTTGTCCTCCGGACCACCGTTGGCATCACAAGGTCGTTGAGCTCGGATGCACGGAATGGCTGATAGCATGCCTCGCTCCCGCGAGACTTGCCAATGTGCCCGAGTCAAGAAATCACGCCCCGGGGTCAAGGAATCACGATTGAACACGGACGGTTGATCGGTCTGTAGGAGGTTATTCGTTCCGTTGAACCTATCAGGTCTGGCGGATAACATTGATCAAGGTGTGTTGTGCATCTTTTGATAGCTTAGCTCGGTGGCAGACGATTCATTATGTTCGTTGCAAGGCAGAGCCACCCGGGAGAGGCGGGCTTTGTATCCTTGTATCCTTACACCCACAACATTATTCACATTCAACATTTACAGTACACGGGGTCCGCACTTGCGTTCGTCCTCACCTCACTCTCGTCATCCAAAGTCAACGCTCAAGGTTGATCCTGCCGTTTGCAATGACCGTCTGAAGATAACCTTTCAGTTAGTTTTCAAGGCTGCGGTGGGGCGGGATATTCCGTGCTGTATGTGGTTCAGGATATCCCCTTCCGCTCATTAATGAACTAAGGCCAAGCATCAAAATGAGGGACGCCCTGCTTAGAGCAGTGTCAACGTTCGTGCAGCCTGCAACATCGTTGGGCGGGTCCTCGGATTCCTTTCTTCACTCCGCCTTCATACACGAACCCTATGGGTCCTCGTAGGAGACTCCCAGCGCGCAACATTTAGCGTCATAATACGAAGTTCCTTATGCTAGGATGGGATCGCTACGTCGATAGCCCGTGCGTTACACACACCTCACTTCTAGATCTCTTGGTTCTGACGCAGTCTCGCAAGGAACACGGCAGCTAGTTCTCTACTTATTCTCACCGTAGTCGAATGCAGGCTTGCCAACGAATCCAAACTTCCTTTGGACCAATTGACATGGCTGCGGCAACAGTCTTCCAGAAGAAACTGCCTCTCTGGAGCAGCCGCTCTGAGCCGCTCTTTGAACTGGTTCAAGTTGCGGCCTGATTCCTCAGCTCTTCACCGTTGTATGCAACCATTCCAACGATGCTTGCGTTTAGGATGGTTGCATATTTTGGTGTTGAGTATTCCATATTCATTCTGCGGCCCCGGTCATATCGACGCCATCATCATCAATCGACCCAACGATTTTCTGTAAAGGTCAAGTGAGTGCACAGAACACATAACGTTGCTTACAATCTTGTCCCTTCCCATTCAAAAATGGCCCCTATCATGGTACAGAGTTGGGTTGAGCCTGTATCAGCCATCCATGTGCTGGCCCGAGTCTCCGACACGACGTCCATGATTTCAAAATGTATCGTCAAAGATACGTCAAGGGACCTGCATTCGTAACCTGCGGGGCCCCTCCCTTCCTCGGTTTGTTGGCGGCTTTGCTCTCAGCCAGAATGTTGATTCCTGGACGGGTGTGTTTTATTTACCGAGCATGGTTAAACGTGATCTAATCTCAGAATGCCAGGACGCCGCTCACCGGAGCTTTCGACGCTGCTGCTGCAATTGCGTAGACGACTGAAATATCGTGATGTGATGTCGAGGATATTTTATTCTCCATTCTTCACATCGTCGGTCAGCCGTCGGGCCAGTGGTTGAATCTGTCAACCACGTCTCTGAACATATCGATGGCGTCCTCTATTTTATAGGTCTGTCTATCTCTTACCGTTCCCTCTGTCTGAAATTCCAAGACTGACGTCCGAGAAGGACCGAAATCGGACATAGATGCCGCGACGGCGCGCCGCAACGCTTGATTCCACCCTCGGAGCGCCCGCTGCTCAGGTCACCTGGCTGGTGATGATGTCATATCGCGTGGCTTTGTGAGTCCCTCCATATGCTTGTCCTCCTTCCCGAAACTGATACCCCCACAAAGCTATCGGCTTCAGCGTTGTCTAAAAGCCTGTCGTTCCTTCGTGGCAAAAAATATCGCCGTCGGGTCAACCAATGTTGTGATGTCACTTGACGTTGCTGAAACACACTAAACTGCAAATATCTCGACATTCCCCTCAAAGTTTTCGCCTGAGACGTCGATACCGGACCGTCGAACAGTCCTTCTCTGATGTCGACGTCTTGAAGGCCGAGGGTTCCACCTCTCTTTTGCTATATAAACATCACCTGGGTCCACTCATGACGCTCCGTGCGCATTGAGAACTTTGACCACCTCCCACCACCTCATCTGAGATCTTCTCGTGCTCACAACCGATTCAATCATGTCCGCGTCGCCGAAGACGGACAAGCTCAGTGGAAGGAAGCTGTATTATACTATCAATGCTGGTGAGTTCTTCTATGTGTTCTAGTATTCTCGCTCCACCTTTCTGAACAAATCTCGGATTGCTAGTTGCCGGGTTAGCTGTATTCTTGTGAGTATGGTTTACGCCTCGCGGAGTGTGTGTATCTCACGCATCCCGCGAAGCTTCGGATATGATCAAGGTGTTATGGGAGGTGTGAACACTTCACCTGACTTTGTACGAGTGATGGGTCTTGGGCATTCAGAGTGAGTCTTCCTGATCTTTCATGGGACGCGTCCTTAACTTATTTGTTCCCCTCTCAAGATATCGAAACAAGGCGGAAGGTGTAGTCGCAACTATCACCAATCCTACCCGTCAGGGTGGTATTGTCAGTATTTATTACTTCGGTACTCTGTTGGGATGTTTAATGGGCGGTGTGCTCGGAGACCGGTATGTGTATTTTCTCAATACCTGACTATGACGAGTGAGCGCTAACCCGTTTGTTCCAGGATTGGTCGACTGAAAGGAATGATTGTCGTATGTTTCTATGTTCTATTGATTTTCCTCAGAGCGGACGCTAATATGCAGAATAGGCAAGTGCTTGGGTCATCGTAGGTGCCGCATTGCAGGCGGGTGCCCAGAATCTTGCAATGTACGTAGCGATGCAAATTCTACGTCGAATTATCTGATGATTAACGCGGCGATTTATGTAGGATGTTATGCGCGCGGGTTATCTGTGGCGTTGGTACTGGCTGTTTGAATGCCATCGTACCCGTATGGTCAGCCGAAGTCGCTTCCCATACTTCGCGAGGTGCTTTCATTGCTAGCGAGTTCACTCTCAATATCCTCGGTGTCGTCGTTGCATATTGGTTGGAGTTCGGTCTGGGTTTTGTCGGAGATGGTGATACGCAAGTTCGGTGGAGGGTATGTCCATTTTTCTGCACCATTTCTCTTCTCGTATTCACAATTCACGCAGTTCCCTCTGGCTTTCCAAATTGTGCCTATGGTTGCTTTCCTTCTATGCCTTCCGCTGATGCCGGGTAAGTAATACTATCAGCTTTGCCAGGCCCAGTCTGACTGATTAACCCTCGCAATCAGAGAGTCCTCGTTGGCTTGTGAAAATGGGTCGTCATGAGGAAGCGCGCGAAATTCTCGGTCGTCTTCGGTCGGAGGACGGCAACCCGGAAGCTCCTCGGGCTGTCGCAGAGTACGAGGACATTGTCACTGCTGTAGTATTGGAGAAGGAGCATACGAAACGGAACTCGTACATCTCCATGTTCCTCGGTCGGAATGATGGAAACCTTCACATCGCCCGCCGGGTACAACTCTCGATATGGCTGCAGATTGTCCAGGAGTACGTCACATCTTCTTATCTCTGTTCCTTTCTGTTAATGAGATTTCTCTCTGTTCTACGCAGATGGACCGGAATAGCCGCGATCACAGTGTACGCCTCGACGATATTCTCCCAGGCTGGATACTCTCCTCGTAAATCACAGTGGCTGAGCGGTCTGAACGACGTACGTATTCCGAAATCCGGATTTTTAGCGAAAACAACACACCTGCTGACCTTGTTCCTCATTGTCGTTGTCGCCTGTAGATCACGTACATGTTAAGTACACTGATGGCTGTCGTCACCATTGATCGCTGGGGACGACGTATTGGCCTATACTGGGGTGCCGTTGGCCAGGGACTTGCTCTCATTCTGGCTGGCGCTTTCGCACGTCTCCTCAAAGACCACCCGGAGAAGGCTGCGGAGTACGGTGGCGCAGCTGCTTTCTTCGTATTCCTGTACACAGCAGTATTCGGAGCCACTTGGTTGACGATTCCGTGGGTTTACCCTACTGAGACGTTCCCGGTTGAGGTCCGTGCCAAAGGAAACGCGTTCGGAGTGGTCGGTTGGTCCATTGGTAACGGGTACGTATTGTTTATGTCTTCATCTGTGGCGTCGTATCCATTGGATCTCATGTGCAATGTGGTGATTGTTCAAGGTGGCTCACGCTCCTCAACCCTGTGATGTTCGCGCGCATTGGAGAGAACACCCTGCATATCTTTGGCGTGGTGAACTTCCTGTCGATTCCCATGGTATGGGCACTATATCCGGAGACAGCTAACCGCACGTTGGAGGAGATGGTGAGTGCTGCCCAGACCCGTCTCAGGCTCACATTCTGTCACTTCGAATAGCATGGTTGACTGATGTCTCGCCACACACAGGACCTTCTATTCGCATGCGACAGCCCTTGGGTCTGGGATGCCGAAGCGCACTACAGGAAGATGAAGTCAAAGAATGCGCGAATTGATGATGCCGGACAGCTCACCATCAAGGGGGATGAGAATTCCACTCCTCCCCTGGATGAACACGGCGAAAGTAAGGAGCACGAGATACCCGACAAAGCTTAGATATATACACTCTATCCTCGCGAGCCCTCACTTAATCTAATAGATGATGCAAAGTTCTTTCCAGCTCCCATCGCCACTCGTTACCCCACGGCTGCAATTTTGATTTTCTGACGGTCGGTTTTGAACGGCTTCTCCTCCGATGGAGGGCCTCCCTGCCCAGTGACCCCCTTTTGCCGTGACCTTTGCCAGCACGAAGTCTTGAGATTGATATTCCAGAAGATGCAACTTGAAAGGTGACGAGATCAGGTCCCGGGTCAGAAAAGGGACCTTGATCCCTTCTCAGCTGAAAAACTCAAACGGCTGCGAGAGACTGTCGTAGCTGTTGTGAAGAACGTGGATGCTCAGCGGTCCGCCAAACGTAGACTGCCAATTCGATACTGCCTCATTGTCTCTTGGACATGGGAGTGGCGCTATGTTTGTTGTCAGTTGTATAAAGTGCTTTTACGTACAAATCGACAGATCAACGGTCTCGGGGCGCCCGGTTTGAACTTTGGCCGGCACAATTCCTCCCTGGTCACTAACATCCTCTTTGGCAATAAATAAGTTGACGTTCTCATGGACTCTTTTGAGTGGCGACCTCTCGCTTTTGAACCTATATTGCAGTACGTGATTGCCTCTGGGTGTTGAGCTGTGGCGAGGGACATAGCGTGTGCAACGATCGTCATGCATGGGATCCCGTCCTGAAAGAAGCGCTCGTCGTGTGGCCACTTTGTTCTGCTAAATGGAGGTGCTGATGCTCCCTGGCGGTGAACCGGAGAACGCATCGTATTTCCGTTCTTTCTATTCATGATGACATTTGTTGTCTTCATACTTATGTAGCGATGTTCAAACCACGATAGACAAATAAGATAACGATCGTTATAATGGATGTATTCAGAGTACAAATAAAAGATGATTGAGATACATGTGCCGTCCACGGATACAAGCCAATACCCTCGTCCATAATACAACACTCCCCCTCCCCTCTGGCCAGTCAAAACATATTACGTACATGTCTACTTTGTATCAAGCGCCTCCTGGCCAGAGCAGCATACAGGTGTACTACAACTCGTGTGGATATCTCTCACTCGGAAATCGCCACAGGTCGTAGTGTCAAACGGGAAAGCCTCAATCAGTCAGCTTCGGCATGACCGCCATGAGCTGATCTGGCGTCAAGAACTGCACCCACGACTCCAACTCCTTTGCGTCCTTCTGCCAAACGAAAGATATGTCGTGGATGCCTCTGAAGAAGGCCGAGGCGCACTGGTAGCGTTGCTCTATGGTCGTGCCGTCCGGTCGCATAACCTCGATGCAGGCCTGCCACACGCGGAACTCCCAGCCATAGAGCGCCTTGCCGTCGCCAGTGGCGAGTTGGTTCGGTACGTCGAACTCCAATCTGGTGTAATCGAACCCCAGAGGCTGACCGATGGCCCGGATGTAGGCTTGTTTGAGCGTAAGGAGCATACACAGGCGACGCATCACCATATCGTCTGTGCTCTCGCTGCGCTGGTCGGTAGACGCGTCACGAATGAGATCGATTTCGTTGCGAGTTAGCTGGGTTATCGGTCAGCGCCTGGGGAGCGAGGATCGAAGAGGGGGTTGCATACCTTGTGGAATTGGGATTCGAGATATGCAGAGATAGATGCGTTCGGTGGATCTGGGGTGAGAGGCTCTATGGCAAGGCCAAGGTTGATGACATGGTGCTGTAGACCCTGGGTCATGACCATGCCGACCAAATTTGTATGGTGCGCAATGTAATATCCTATCATCGAACGCAAGGTGCGCTGGTGGATCATTCCACTTTGGTCTTGCTCGAGCTGTGGGCGGAGGGTTAGCGGTCATTGTTGAGCCCGTAAGAGCGGCTGGTATTACCATTTCGATCCAGTGCTTGCCGTTCTCTGTAACTTGGTCTCGCCATCTGTGGCGAGAGACTCGCCTGTGTCGCATCATGACCAGAGGCATCAGGTAAGAAATAATCTTTACTGGAGAAATAGCGGGTGGAACGTCAGCAGGATTTGGGAGCGCCATGAGGCGATGGCCACTAACACACAGAATCCCTGCTCCCTGGCTGGTATGTCACTGAGGCATGGCTAACGCAGGTTCTCATGGTGTTATAGCACTGGTCGTATTCCTAGGAGTTGCAAAAAGAATCAGTTTTCTAGGTGGGGGCGAGATGGGTGGCGGGCGCTGAGCCTACCTCAGTGGTGAGGTCGCGATTGAAGGTCAGCATCCAGACGAGAATGGGGCAATCCATGGCACCTCTATCAGTGGTCTTAAATCTTGAATTCAGAGAGAATTTGAAGGAGTCGAAGTGAACGCACAAGTTCAAGGACGCAGAAATAGCGGGTATTTATATACTTGGCCCAAAATTTCGGGCGCTTGGGTGGTCAATGCTGTCTGTGGCGAGGAAATAGGGATATTAGAACAAGAGTGCCTGCTGCTGGCGACTGGTCAGTATTTGTGCTATAGGAGAGCAGTGGAGGGATTGAACAAGCTGGAAGGGCGGTGCTGCATTTGTTGTGTGTGGCCAGGCGTGCGGAAGACAAGCCACGCCCCCAGATTATCTGATCGCGCGAAATTCCCTGGTCGCTATCTTTGTCGGACCGGCCGCAATGCTGGCGGGCGGGCTGTCGCTCTGTGCATTGTTTCGGCTATACACCGGGGTTTCTCGTCCCCACCTCCCCTTTTCTCTTTTGGGACACAAGTACGTTACTTCATCACACTTCCTTTTCCACACTCTCTATTGTTTCCACAATCGTCTCCTCACAGAGCCTCACAACTCCCCAGCTCGGACCACCGCGGTACATGTGACGTGTTCATCTCTCTCTTGTCGTCCAACAAATACATCTCTCCGGTGTCCTGGAGGTTGTACTAGCAACCCGACTGCAGGTCAAGGCGCAG